>VOQJ01014340.1:0-11278 GCA_015052665.1 Apistogramma diplotaenia | reverse complement strand
GGGGGGTGTGTGTGTGGGTGTGGGGGGGGGGGGGCGGTCAAAGAGCAACAAACAGGAAGCTAGCAGTATGGGAAATGCCATAGAATGGGGAAAAAAGCATTCATACAGACAACTAAGGATAGACGGATATCCAAATATGGAAAACACTTGAGAGTGGTGTTTATGATCTTTAAAACTGAGAAAAGTACGAGCACTGATGAGAGCTGACTGAAATATCTGGGAAAAGCAAGTTTATTTACTTTGGTCACACTACTTCCATAAAGGAAACACTGAATCACTATTGGTGCGTCTGACCCCGACTTTTTAAAATGTCAGCGTAGTGAGTCAACATGTTTGCTTCACTTTTGACTTGATAAATAGTGTGTTACAACTAAGTTAGCAGTGCTTCTGAGGCCAAGTGGTAAATCAGCCCCAGATTGTGCCTCTGATACGTCTCACTAAGTTTAAAGGTTAAGAAAATACTTGTAGAAATTCCCCTCATTAAAAACGTCTTGTATGTCTAATTTCTTTGTATCATATTTAAATCATAAAATCAGTTCACTAAAGTTTTTTTTATCTTGAGTTTCTGTGTTGCCCGACAGAGAGTAGTCATCTTATGATTTTTGTATTGTTCCGTTTTGTTCCCTTCTTAAAGTAAAAAAAATGGCAGAAGGTCAAAAATCCTGGAAGTTTAGCTACCCAAGTGATCATGTTATGAAGTCTTGACTCGAAAATTCAAATGCAGTTCCACTTTTGCTCTCTATCCTAAACAATTTAGCATAAGTGGAGAAAAATACATACAGGTCGTTATCATGGATTGAAATGTTAGGCCTCACTGATCCTTGATTAGAATAAAGCTTAAAATTGATCTATTAATTATTTTATTTGTATCTTACCAGTTTAAAAAGCAATAAAGGTCTTTGTGACTCCAGTCCAAGACTAAAGTCTGCAGCTCTGACTTCCTTCATCATGTAAAGCAAACAAGCACAACAAATATGGTACAAAAAATTTATTTAGTAACAGTTTTGTAAACATTTGAGGTAAATGAACATTTACATCAACTTGTTCTTACAAACAAATCATTCATACACAAGGCACTTCTTTTCTTTAAGACAGCATTGAAAACAGGTTGCTGCTATGAGCATTGTGAGATGGTTCCTACTCCCTGACGAGCCAGAGAAATCATGCTCCGCACGAAGCATAAGAGGAGAGGGTTCGAAGAGTCACAGGGATCACAGGCTTTGAACACAACATCCTGTCAGGGCTTTGTATGCAGGGTTGGGGAAGGGCCAGCTACCCAGCTAACACTCGCTCATCATTGGAGTCGTCTGATGTGACGTCTGACCAGAGTCCCGACAGTTCTGTGAGAAAATACTGAGTAATAAAAAAAACAGGAAAATACCCCAGCTGTTTTTCTCTCATCGTCATCTGAGCTGCAGATGAATCTTTTTTTTTTTTTAAATACTGCCTATTCTGTGATGAGCCACTGCTTTAAGACATTTTTTTTCCTTTAAGGATCACAAAGATTGCCATCTTGTTCTCTCCCCGTCCCTCCGTTACTACCAATATGAGCAATTTTATTTCTAAATGTGCAAATCTTTACCAACTACCAAAATGTAAACAAAAAAGATATCTTTGTCATTTTGAATGAGAAACATGGATTTGAAAGGGCAGCGTTCATCTTTAAATTCTGTATACTCTCTTCATTGTGTCTCTGTTAGCGCTGAAAGTCATTGAAGCAAATCAAGCAAGATACAGTATAGAACATCGTACTCATACGGGCACAAACCGTACTGCACCCTCGTTTTGTTACCCCGCAGCACCCTGAAAAATGGAAAGACATCACTTTTTGTACTGCTCGCATTAACCACCATGGGAAAGTACAGCTCCTACAGACATATTAGTAATCAGCCGTGTTGTTATGCTCTACAAGTGCAATATTTCCAATGCAGACTGTTAACTTTTCACACAGAGCTGCTGCGTGAACTCTGCCCCAGTGTTGGACTCACAGGAAATACAGCAGCTTATTGTTGATGTAAAGTTAAAGCGTTTTGAAAGCGAGTGCCTGGGCTGTGGACAAACCAAACAGCACAGAGACATAACAGGAACAGAGGACTGCAGCTAATGATGGATTCAGTTTAAAGGTTTGGTTTTCTAAAGGTCTCTAAGAATCAAGATGAACACAACAAAATAGAAGCAGTCGAGGCTCGACTGCACCCTGTGACGCTCTGATACGCCCAACGCCAGCCACTTTGTCATTATTTTTTTAATCCTAGCTGTCTAGCAGTCACAAACTTGACTACCACAGGTATGCGATTTATGAGTAAAATTCAGGGTTTTGTTTATAAATAGTGCTTTACAAAATAAAAACAATGTAGAAGCACGTGAAATGTGATGGTGAAAATCATTTTTATCCCAAAGCTGCTCTCAATCTTTAGGTGTGATGATTTAAAAACAAAAAGGGCAAAAATGGTTACAAGTCTCACCGAAGAGCTCTGGGAGGTTGTGCGTCTCAACTATCAAGGTGAATCACATGCTGGCTTCCATGTGTTTGTTTTGAAAGGCCTCTGAAGGTGATATCTTGTATCTGTGCAGTTAGTTGAGAGCATTTTTCTTTTCAGATATGTTGACTAATGGTGACACTGACACAGTCAGGTGGAAGGGACTCTTACTTTCCTTGTTTTGGTGTCTGTTTTACTGGCAGTGTGGTGTTCAGAGAGACCCGATGTAGTCTGCACATACCAAGGAAGACTTCTACCAGCACTTTTAACCCATATCCTGTCCACACTAGTTCTGTTTAATCCGAGGACTCTGACTTACCAAAGTAAGTTCCTATCCATTTCCATCTCATCATAACATTTACTGTCTTTGTAGAAAGCACTGCAGTGGGGCATGGGTAGATCCTAGCTAGCCATCTTTGCCAGGCAAATGCGTCAGTGAATCGGTGAGTTGTAGGGCTACACATGCTGGCGTGCACAGCTACACAGAACAATACATGCAATGTTGGTTGATGAAACAGCATTCTGGATGAATTACTTTCAACGCAACAAGTCGGTAAAATTCATGAACCGCAGAAGACCTTCCAGCTCTCTTTGACACATGGTGGAACACATCGTGCATGTTTGTGCTGCAAATTTGACAATGAAATCAGATAAAAATGTGGACCAAGGTATAGGAGCAAGTTACTGGGCTACACATTCGGTGATCTGTGCTTCAGTGCCAGCTGTCTCAGGTTCCTCCAGATAAAATCCTAAATATTCAGTCACTGCTCTTCAGTGATCACGTGCATTTGGAATAGTTAGTCCTTGTGGCTCAACAAAAAGAAAAAAATTGAGAAACACCATAGAATTCCCTCCCCAAAATCAAACATGTTGGAGAGATGTGTCCATTTTTTTTTATGTAAAATTAATCGATCACAATGTCCTTCACTCCATCCACTGCCGTTACCGGAGCCTTTAGTGCATGGTCACATATTTTGTGCATAAATAGACTATTGATCAAGAAAAACCAAACCTTGCCTCAACTATACCGCAACTCACCGATTGCACTAAATCAACGACAGCTACTGGTTCAGTCATTTCACATTTGCCCTAAACATTTTCTTGACTTTCTGCTTTCCTGTCTCTCGCTTCTTTGCCGTGTTTTGTTTGTTTTGATTTTGTTTTTCCTGCTTATTACACATTCGTGATTGCGTTTGGGCTTGGGGTGAGGAAAGTGGGGTGTTATTCAAGAAGGGTTTAAGGGACATGAAAGAGCTGAATGGATTTAGACAGCCAGATCGCTCGGCCTGGCCCTGATGCTGCTGCTGCTCTTGCTGGCCCGACTGAGCCGCCGAGGGTCTGTGCTGACCGTTACTGGAGGCTCGTGCATCTCCACTGTGGTGGTGGTGACGTGCCCTTCGTCCTGATCGCTCTTTCCCCCATCCCAGCTGCCCGTGTTGGAGGTGTTGCCAGGGCTGCTGCCACTGGAGGCAGCGTTGGCAGTTGTGTTGGTAATGTTGGTGTTACTGGTGGTGTTGCTGGTGGGAAGGAGCAGAGCGGCACTGACGCTCTGCTGCTGCTCATTGTCGTTGCTGGTGGCAGAAGAAGAGGATGGGGAAGGGGACGGGGCCTTCATCTCCCGAGTCTGCTGCTCGGTGGCCAGGTTGGCCCAGTTCTGCTGAGTGGCCAGCCTGTGGTTGTTGTTGTTGCTGATGTAGTAGTGGGAAGAGGGGGAGGACTGCAGGGACTCCTCCTGCTGGAGGTCGTCCATCTTGAACTCTGCGGCTGAGGGCACGGAGGCTGGCCCCATGGGCGGCAGGAATGCCCCGCTGCCCGCCGTCACATCTGTGTAGTTGGGAGGGTAGCTGAGGCTGGATGGGGCAGTTCTGGAGGCCGAGGCCAAACACTCAGGCTCTGCAATGTCGACGCGGCGCAGCGACTCGTGGTCAGGGGCAAACTCATTGGTCATGCCCTGTTTAACTTTCTTCCATCCAAGGTGATAGATCTCTAACAAATTCAGCAAAAGAGACACGCAAGCCACCACAAGCATAAATATAATAAAAATAGTCTTTTCAGTGGGCCTCGATATGAAGCAGTCAACGGTGTTGGGGCAGGGCCAACGTGCACACTTGTACAGGGGCCTCAGCTGGAAGCCATAGAGGAAATACTGGCCCAAAATGAATCCCACTTCAAACAGGGTCTTGAAAATAATGTTGAACACATAGGTACGCAGCAATGCGCCTCTGATTCGGATTTTGCCATGTTCGTCCCTGATCGGCGGCTTCTCCTTCTTGCCGCCACCTCCTCCAGCATCGCCACCATTTCTATAAAGGAGTTCTTTCTCCTCTTGGAACCTGTTTGCCTTGCGCATCTCCTCCTCCTTTTCTTTCCGCTTTTCCTCCATGCGGACGATGTGCAGCACGTGGCCCAGGTAGATGAGCGTTGGCGTGGACACGAAGATGATCTGCAGCACCCAGAAGCGGATGTGCGAGATGGGGAAGGCCTCGTCATAGCAGACGTTCTCACATCCAGGCTGCTGGGTGTTACAGGTGAAGTCAGATTGCTCGTCGCCCCAGACCTCTTCAGCCGCAGCCCCCAGCACCAGGATCCTGAAGATGAAGAGGACAGTCAGCCAGACTTTGCCGATGACCGTTGAATGCTCCTGAGCGTTCTCCAACAGCCGCCCCAGAAAGCTCCAGTCGCCCATGCTTCAAGATTTAGCCTATGGAGAAAGTACAGGCTGGAGTGGACAAAAAGGAAGGAATGCCAAAAAAAAAGAAAGAGAAGAAATAAGCAGAGAGAGTGGAAAGTTAACGAAACACTTTTTCAGTGCAAAGAGTGTCACTTAAGGCATTACCCTCTCATTTAACACACTACACATGCAGTCACACAAGAGGATGCGAGGACATGGATCACAGCAGATGCGTTGCCTACAGCCTGACATATTTATCTTTTTCATAAGCTCTTGGCAGAATGCAGAATTCAAAGAAATCTGCCACCCAGACGTCACATATCAATGACAGATCAAAAACAGCTGCTTTTGAGCGGCTCTTATACTGCATAGGCCACCTCTGTCACCGAACCCCGGTTCACTCCCTTTCTCTCTCTCTCTACGCCGGGCCCGTCTCTCGCTCACCTGCTCGCTCTGCTGCGCAGCAGGCATGTGCTGAGATCAACATTATGATGTTCGAAAACAGCATTTAGCAGAGATGGCACAGGCACGCGCGCGCACACACACACACACACATACAAAGAAAACCTGACATAGTCTACACACATGCACACCATCCTCCCTTTCTCTCTGTCAGCTGTAGCAATAAAGCGACTGGAATGAAAAAGGGATTTTTTTTCTAAATGTTATTAAATCTAGTATAATAAGTTTTCTGGTAAAAAATCCAGCTTATGTTACATCTCAAAAACATTAAAAGGAAAGAAAGCAGTTATTTATATTATTTAATTTGTGATTAATCACATTATTTGCTCATGTATCAAAAGCTGGTATGTTCTCCATGTCTCAGACTGATGCCTTCAGCAAACAACACCACGTCCTCACAAGCCTGTAGGGTTAGAAATGTTGTTTGATAAAGATTTGATTAATCGCTGAAGGTGTTGCTTATGTTTAGAAGAAGTGTTAAGACGGGCTTTTTAAACTACATCTTAATATTTAAGTAAAAGGTGCAGAGACTCTTATATGAAAGATGAATAAAACACGTGGCAGGTAGACACTGAACCCTAATTATGCAACGTATTCCTCTCTCTCTCTCTCTCTCTCTCTCTCACACACACACACACACACACACAGAGGAGGATAAACTTACTAAAATATTCTTGTATTGAAGGTAATAAATCCATCGACTAGGGTTCACAATATGTATGACACCTGGAAGAGAAAAATACAAGTCAAACACTAATTCCTCTGAACTTTCTAAGAAACATGTAAAAATATAAATATTCTGAAGAAAAATTAAAACACTGCTTGTTGTTTCTGAGAGACAGTCTGAGACACTGGTAATATTAATTTACTGGGGGGAAACAATTACTGCTTTCCATTTGTGACCTTGTGATGACTTATTAGTGAGAAACCTGAAATTAATTCCCCTCAGTTCCACAGCTATTTGTGGCGTTTGTGTGAGATGGTGAAGAATGTAACAGACAGGTTCAAATACAAAGCCATACCTGCCAGAGTGACAATGCAGAGTGTGCCAGAGTCCCCAGACTCCTTTGAAGCTTTGACAGCCTTTTGTCTCAACCCTTGTTCGGTAAAACTGAAGCAACTCTTAATTACCTGATAATACGCCGTCCGTCATTTACTTTATTCGCGTTTGAGTGCAAGAAAATAGTCACAGCAGTGTTTGTCCGTCATACCTTTAAAGCGGAGATGTCATACTTAAACACGGAAAGCAAATCCATCCGCCGTTATTGGTGCCATCACTGGAGTGCGTAGAAAAGCGTGTGGACCTCCCGCGGTTGCGACGACCCTCCCTCTGTGTCCCTGATCCAAACCCCCTCAACTTGTCACTTCTGTGACAGCTCTACGAACTCTTTACAAACTCGCTCATGCACAGACTTCTGTCCGGGGCCCGTTACTTTGCGCAAGGAAAACTTTTTTTCCCCCCCTTTGTTGTTAGTTTTTGGAGGTGGCTTGGAGTCGGAGATGAGGCTCGGTTAAACGGAGCTGTCTCCCATTTCCAGCCATGTCTGGACTGTCACATTGTGTGACCATGCATGAGTGAATCCACAGAGTCATCAGCCTGTCCGGTGTCACACCACGCCCCTGCCAACCTCCCCAAAACCAGTCCAAAATGTGCGCAAAAGGTTGCCAAAAACGCCCCGTCTGAAAACATTCCCAAATTATGACCCCCGGACACTAAAAATAGTAATAATTACGCATTTTAAAAAGCAGGCTACATTAAATAGCCTTGAGGTCTTTACAAGGCTGACCTCACAGACGCACAACAATCCCAAAGTCAAACATTGCCTCATGAAAACTTGATATGTGGTTATTAAAAAGAGCAAACTGTGGAGGGGAAGACAGTGACTGCGAGGCAAGAGGACTTATCCCAAATTTGAGTATAGCTACACTATAAAATGAAAACTGCACAATAATAAGGCACACATTCTGCTTTAACTGATTTATTTTTAAAAAAAAAAGTCTCATAGAGCAAAACAAGTTGAGCGATCAAAGTGCAAGAGTAATAACAACGATAAAACATTTCTGCATAAAACACAATTACAATAGATTTATTCATTTCTTCTCTGAAACTGTTTGCTCATTAGAGTGTAGTTTGCTATTGGAAGCAGACTAATAGAAAATGTAAAAATAATAATAACATCTTGTGATATGAATAATAATAAAAAATAATAGTAATTACAAAACTGCTGCAAAAAATGTGGCCTCAAAATGTCATTAGGCTTGTTACAGAAAGCAGGAGGTCAAAGGTCAATGCAGAATAGACATTCAGAATACTTTTTGTTCCAGCTGCAAGACTTATGTAACATCAGCATACAGCTCACTGTGCTTTCTTATTGCTTATGTTGGAACCGACACGTCTAACTAACAGTTTGACAGATCTGACTAATCCCACTCGGCTATTCCTGGATGGAAGGAGGACAAAGACTTTTTCACAGCCGCGGCTCCTACCATCAGGAGGGCGAGCAGTGATTAGTTTGGTGGCTAAAATAAGGCACACGCTGAAAACTGATACAGCCAGCTGGTGTCGGTACGCACCGCAACAACAACACAAGTCCAAGTCCAGTAACACGGGAGCAGGTCCAGGCTGAGCAGAGCAACTTCTGATTGGTGCTTCAAAGAGCAGGATGAAGACAGCTAGCCACATGGAGACGGTGAAGGAAACTTTTCGGAATCTGTGTCTTTAAGAAACTTTCAAGAGCAGTTTTTGAAGTTGTCGGAGTAAATTAAACTTGAAAAACACAGAGTCCAATATTTCTAGACTGATGCCTAAAAGCATGCACAGTATTATGAATCAGTACTCCTGTGTCATGTCATTAGTTTCAGCCTCTTTCACAGACAATAATTCACATGTATGCAGCGCGATCTGTTCAGGACGATTCTTGCTGGCAGGAGAAAAACAAGCAGCTCGTACAGTACAAACAAACATTCTTCATATTTTGATGAAATGGTATGCACGTGTGGAATTTTGCAGCACATTCTCAGTGTGTTTAAGTTAACCCCAAAGACCCTCTGAATGGACTGAACAGTGAAGATTATCAAAGAGAATTGATTTTACACACGGAAAAATCGGACTTGATTCAAAACAGCATAATGATAAAACACATGTACTTTTATCAGTCACTGCAAATTTAAAACCAATCGCATCTGAAAAAGTACTTCAACTCTTGTAAACTAAACACTAAAGATGCTCTGCTTCAGCTCTCACAACTTCATTTGTTCTCCTCACGTAAAAGTTCCCACTATCACCACTAGATGTCAGTGTAGGCTCATTCTTTAGGCAGATTTCGTCCACATTCAAAAACGGTAGCAATAATTCAGTGTATGACCCTTGTTTTTTATTATTTATGTTTCTACCTTGCAGTGATTTTCTTTTCTTTTTTTTTTGGGTGGGGTGGGGAGGGGTGGGGCTCAGTCAGGTCCTTACAGTCAACCCCGACTACACAGATTTGGTCCTGCAGATTCAAAGTCCAAAGCACCATTCTTTCACTGTACTGGGAGACAAATCCAAGTAACAAGATGTAGACAAACTGTGAGGCTGTGTGTACAGTTTATACCTCTTCTCTTGCTTTGGCTCACCACACTCTTCAGCACATGGTCTTGTTGCTGGATGTATCTGTGGATGAAGACAGCAGCATCTCATTCTTCTTGTTATCCCGTGCCACGCTGTCTGTGTAAGCGTGTTTCCTCCTGCTGGCCCTTGCCATGCACCTCATGACCGCTTTAACAATGAGGTAGAACAGCTCGGCCACATTTAGCACCATGCAGAGGGCCGACGAGGACACCATGAAGATGGTGAAGACGGTCTTTTCAGTCGGCCTGGAGATGAAGCAATCCACCTTATTGGGGCAAGGCCACTGCTCACACTTCACCAGCCGGGGCATCTGGAAGCCGTCATAAACAAAGTAGAGCGCATACATAAAACCCCCCTCAAAGATGAGCCGGAAAAACAAGCTGCAGGTGTAGGTCCACCACAGAGTGCCTGTGATGGGCAGTCGCCTCTTCTTCAGCGTCTCCAG
Organism: Apistogramma diplotaenia; assembly: GCA_015052665.1. NCBI lineage: Eukaryota > Metazoa > Chordata > Actinopteri > Cichliformes > Cichlidae > Apistogramma > Apistogramma diplotaenia. Next base: position 1,610 of record VOQJ01014340.1, on the reverse strand, counting down.
ATCAGTATCTGTCATCTTTTCAGTGCCATTGGAGGCCAGCATGGTCTTCTTATCACCTCGTTTTCTGTAGGCGACGTGCATGGCCACCAGCAGGGCCGGCGTGGAAACGAAGATCAGCTGCAGGCACCACATGCGGATGTGCGACACAGGGAAAAAGTGGTCATAGCAGACATTTTTGCAGCCGGGCTGCTGTGTGTTGCATGTGAAGTCTGACTGCTCGTCCCCCCAGACGCTCTCTGCAGCCAGAACCAGAATAGTGATGCGGAAGATGAAAAGGACAGAAAGCCAGATCTTCCCCAGGCTGGTGGAGTGCTTGTTGACGCCACCCAGCTGAGCGTAGAGAGCCCCCCAACTCATTGTGGCCAAAAGGACTGGACGGACTTGAAGACGACCTGTGGAATTCAGCAGAAGGTTAAAATACTAGAGAAGTCCAGGCCGCTGGATAAACATACCTGCTGTAAGCCTTGTTTTTGTACAGGAGACTTTTGGCATTTTTATGTTGATAAAAGGGTGTACTGTAGTGTCATAAGGTTATTAGCATTAGTTTTCAAGTGCCTCACATGATATAGGTGGGATTCTTCAATCATTTTTAGAAGGTTAAAGTCTACTATGTTTTCACCCAGGTCTAAAAATACAAGGCCACCCCACCATCTGTGGCTGTACCACTGCTACAGAGATTTAAACATACTTTATTCTAGATTTCCACATATTATTTGACTATAGGAATAAGAATATTTAATTATTACTATGAGATTCAGTTTCAAAAGAACATAATTTTTTGCCACTAAAAGTGACTTTTTAACGTAAATAAATCCTGGAGAAATATTAATCTGATATGGTAACCTGGAAAGGCTCAAGCGGCAAAATTAATCCTTTTCTTTTCTCCAATTAAAACTTTTCTTTTCTCCAATTAAAACTCTTTATTGCCTTTAATTCTTATAAAGAACAGTGTGCAGTTTTTTAAACCCGAAAATAACAGCTTCAAACTCATTTTGATAGTAAACTGAGCAGGACTAGAAAGACCAGTGTCACCGACACCTCCTTAATTCCACTCCAACCTCATGTTCGCGCTCTGAGGAACTTCTGCCAGTTCCAATGAACCGCACGCAAACTGAAGTCTCCCACAGGTTAAATTTAACAGGTCATTAAAGATGAATAAACATCTGACGAAATTATTATATTTATTTTTCATTTTCTTGCGTAAAATATTGTGTCAAATTTAACTGAAATGAAACTCACCTGGTTTAGTAAAGTTTAACCTAAACAGACAAAACAAACAAACAAACAATCAAAAAAAAAACCAAGCTTTCCACGAAGCAGCGAAAACAATGAACCCTCCTTCCCCAGAAGAATCGGACAGACTCGTCTGGGACCGAGTCTGACTTGTCCCGTCTTTAAGTAGCGCGCGCTCCTCCGAGGCTTTCCGTCATGCCTCCTGCAGACACGGGGGGAGGGCCCAAAGTCGGGGTGGCACTCAGCAGGGTGACTTACATTTTAGAATTTAATTAGAATTTTTAATTAGAATATATATATGTATGTATGTATATATATATATATATATATATATACATATATATATACATTTAACCGTTTTCTTTGTTGTGTGTGTG
>VOQJ01014338.1:0-14573 GCA_015052665.1 Apistogramma diplotaenia | reverse complement strand
GATGAGGTTTTTTTTGTTTGAATAATATTGACACAAAATTAACTCCATAGGAACTGTGCTGCGATCTCTGATAGTCCAAACAGACCGTTAGGAGTCGCTTCGGTAGTGTTCAAGGAGTTTTTACTTTGGCATCAATTCTTCCAGAATTCTGCTCAAGACCCGCCTGAAAGAATGAAGCCGTATTTCTGTATTTTACTGACCGAGTACAAAAGTGTGCTGCTTTCCTGTTTGTAATGGTTCAAAATTTGAACTGTCTGAAATTTAAATGACCAAAAAAAAAAAAGAAGTTAAAAGTTGAATTAAAGGAAACTTCAAGACAAATCTCCTTTCCAGGCTTCAGGAACCAAAAGACTTTCTGTGTCTGGAATAACAAAAGGAGCTGCACATTTGTTCTGGGAAATTCCCAGAACTAACATCGCATACAGATGTGGAATACTGAGACATACTGCCTGGGGTGGTGTGTGCGACTTCCACAAGCTCAGCTCCCCTTTCGGAGGCCTGAGAGTTTAAGGGGTCTGAGAAGTATGTTGGCCTGGAATCTGGACATATATAAAGGGGTTACAGTTCGTAACCCCCAGAGCAGCAGCATGGCGTTATATGACTATGTTTGGGAGAACAGACCAAGAATCCAAATGCCTGTCAGGGCACGCCTCCGGTGTCCAGACCGCTGAAGCTATGAGCGAGAGACACATCTAACACAAAAGCACAGAGCTGGTTCGTTTCCACCTCAGCCCTTGTGATCGACCCCCCCCCTCCCCCCCATCACCATCAGATATGATAAGAAATATTTATCCCAAAAGTTGGGAAATTAACTGCGTTCCAGATCCAAATCCCAAAAAACAAGTTAGCTCGATGAAACACAAGACAAGATCACAGAACAAAGCAGCTCAATTAAATAACGCGGGGCTGTGATACATGTTTGATTTTCCCTTTGTGATGCAACTCCAAAGGGGATTGAGTGTCCTGCTGGAATTGAACCAGCAACTTTGCGCTTCCAAAGAAATGTGTAAACGACCACAATACAGAGCCACTAAAGAAGTGCAGTTACACAAAATACAAAAACTGTTTGTATGAATGTGCAAATGAGGCATGAGTGACCTCATAAGAACTTCAGATAATACTAGAAAAGATGTAAAAACAAGTCTATAGAAACATGTTCAGTATTTTAAAGGAGAAAACACAGTAGATGCTTCCAGTGTTTTAATGAATCTTTCAGAGAAACCAACCAGATTCAGAGTGAAGAGCTGACGTGCACTTTGCTAAAAAAATGCAATATTAAGTCCTCTCATTGTTATCTTTGAAGGAAATGTGTGGCTCGACCAACAGCTTCAATCCAAGTACAAAGTTTTTCATCAGATCAGCAAAAGAATTTCTCATTTTCGAGAGTTTCTGTTCAGTAGATGTTTAATAAAAGCTGAAAGAAGGGAAGACAGACTCACAAAAAGCAAACAAGCTAAAGCTGAGGACGGCATCGCTGCAGCCGTCCACAAATAATCAAAGTGTGAGGTGGAGTAGCACGCTGCACAGCGATTTGCAGGGCGGTTATTCAGCAGCACAACACACACATTTCTCATGTGTTTGTAATTGGCTTCAATGAGCACGAGCATTCCTGCTGGTACAGTGACAGCGAGAGCTCCTCAGTGAGCTTTAATAACCCAACATTTCTGTCAATACAGCCCAAACCTGTTTGAATGTGGCTAACAAGCTGTGCTCGCCCATCCATTTCTCTGCATTCGATGTTCGGCTCTGAATGTAAACACGAGCAGCCGTCCATCAAAAACAAAGTCGATCATTCATGGGAGAGTCAGGAGCTGACCTCAGAACAGCGGAGAGACTTCATGAATCTGTTTTTTTATTACATCTCTGCTGTACGGACCAGCTGCACTTATAAATCAGACTTCAGGACATTATAATTAGGTATTTTATTCACACTGAGTGATTGAATCTAACTAGATAAAACTTTTTGGAAAGTGTGACACAGCTGACCATAACTTTGATCAGTTAGAGACGAGTCAGCCCGTCGGGCAGCACGAGAACAGCTCTCCAACTCATTACTGTTTGGCAGTGAGAACGTGTGGAGCCTGTCAGCTGCATTACTCATATCTAACACACTGATAAAAACAAAGAAAATCAGCCACCTGTGGACCTGAGACTGCTGCATGAAAAATAAAATGAAACTACACAGATAGATAAATCTATACCGTATAACGTTACATATATGTAAATGTTTAAAGTCATTGCTGTAAAACTGAAAAAGGAAAAATAAATTTAATTGGTTGATCGACACTGAGGGGATAAAAAAGACAGATTTTTACAAATGAAGTAATGTTTGTTTTTTTTTTGCTGTAAGCCGTCCTCAGAGTACTGCCATGTTAGCCTCTGATGACAAAGGTTCTGGTTCACCTGGAAAGGTTATTTACACCTCACGTTGCTTTCAGCCCTCTGCGCTGTTTGTACAGTTTGTTACCCTTCACTCACTGAAAGGTGGAATAAGAGCAATTAAGAATAAATTCAGTCAATAAATAACGAATGAAGACAGACATTTACTAATGCTCCCATAACTTCTTTAAATTTCTTCTGACTTCTGCAGCTTGCCTCAAATTTCATCAGTGTTTCTCCCGGCGTCGCCTTCCCTTTTGTCTTATTCTCATTCTTATTCTCTCTCGACCAAAGCTTCTTTCCAGAGTTGTTACTTGTGCAGTAAAAAGGCGGCTTCCTACAAAGCTTTGTTTCAGGATTCAGACAGCATGAAAACAAGAGCTGACACGACTCCCGGCCTGTAACTATAACTGCAACAAATGAGACATTAGGCGGTCTTAAAATATTATTTAAGATCATTTAGTGCTTCTGATATTGAAATAATGTCAAAGCATAATAAATGAGGTGTGCCTTTTCACAGAGAAAGGACCTTTGATTGTGCACAGGTTTGAGTGCCGTGAGGCAGAGCAGCTGATAAATGACCTCCTTCAAGTCTGTTTTTAATAAGCCAGGATTTCCCAAGTCTGTCTTACACAGATCCACGTGCTTCCACATCTTCTGGACAAATCGTCCCCATTAGCAGTTTGGCATCAATGCAGTGATTAATGAGAAAATAACCCGCCTGAGTGTGGCAGTAGCCATGGGTAAGTGATGATGTGGGTGCCGTTCTAACCCACTTTCATGTCCAGATTATTGGAATATGTCTGAGTTCGCTTTGTTGTTAGCAAAAAAGAGAACGTTCCCATCAGCGTCACCCACCTGCCTGTCCCGATGCAGGCGGTGCTTTTAATTGGCCGGGTGAGGCAGGGGTCATCAGTTAAAAGGCTTCCTAAACGAATAACAGGATAAACTCCTTCATTACCAAACTGCTGAACTTTACTGTTCAGCTAAAACTTTTGGGGGTGCTGTGATTTTTTTGGACTGGCCTGGAAGCGGGGGTGATCATCGCCTTATTTGTGCAGATGTGATAGTTGGAGTTGCCTAGTAACCTCTCCAGGTAACATAAAGTGAAATTTGCAATCAAGTTCCCATATTTCCTCCATATTTGGTCTCCTCCAGAAATCCAGTTTTATAGTTGGCTCTTTAGCTTTAACTAAAGCTAAAGGGGGTCCCTGCTTAGTGGGTCTGTCTGGTGCAGTGTTTGCTTTTTTATCATTAAGAGAAAGTCTTCATGGAAGCCTGAGAATAAAAGCTAATTGTAGAACAAGCTAAAAGATGCTAAATTCTTGGTGGGTTCATCACTGCAAGACCTGAAGATTTTCACAAGTTCTTTGAAGTTCTGCTGATGATTGAGGCCAACAAACTGAACAATCAGCTGTCATCATTGTTAAGTTAAAAAAAAAAGAAGCAAAGGTTTTAACCAATTATCCCCTCAGGAGCTTTTCCAATTAGAAAAACACTGTCCTCTGTCTCCCATTTCTGCACCACTGCTTTCCCGCTGCAGCTGCGTGAGAGGTCTGTCTCGCTATTAAGCTAAAGTCTGACATGATTAGCATAAAAGAAGAGAAATGTAAGGGCTGGTAATCCTTGTTTGAGGACCTATGGTGCATTCGAGCATGCAGGCGTGACAAAAACTACACTAATTAGGAAAGAGAGAAGAATTCAAATCCAGCCATAAACCTGCTGTACATCTCTACGAGTTCATTTAAACACATCCAGGCTGGGTTTCTCTGTCTTTGCGACCCTCTCTGAAAGTTAGTAACCTTTAGAAGTGGAGCGCTGCTCATGTAAAATTCAAACAGCCTCGGAGCATGCTAGCTCTGTCAGTTTGTGTTTGTATCCACCACGCCGTGAGCTCCTACCTGGGAGACAGGAGTCGTGGACATTTTGACACGTTGTTGAAACAGCACGCTCAGTATGCGGTTTTGTTGCTCCAAGTCAAACACGCGGGTCCGCAGCTTCACACACTCCTCTTTCAGGTCCTGGAAACAAATGAAAAATGGATAGATAACGACGAGTGACGGCTGCGCTTCAGAGACGTGCACGTGCATCAGATGCTAATTTAGCAGCCATGGGGAACAATGCTGTATTCAGCTAAAGGTGCACATGATGGTGCACATGATGATCAACCTGGACAGGAGCACCTACGGACGTGTGACACCCCCATGAAACTGCATCAAGGAAACTTGCATTATAAAATAAATGAACCCTTTTCTTTTAAACTGCAATTGCTGCAACCACACAACACTCTCACAATAACTTGCAGCAACACTCTTTGTATGTTACATAACTATCAGACTTTCTGTTCACCAAATGCTTCTCTGTTCATGAGAAAAGCAGTAATTTCAATTTTCCACAGCTTTGATTTGTTGGTCACCATGCTGCACTTCTGCCAGGTGTGTTTACAAGATTTTAGCACAGAGAGGATCTGAGAACAAGGTCAGGGGAACAGGAAGTGAGAATATTTGATGAAAATAAACAGTGTGTAGTGTACCCCCACCCTGGGAAGAGAACGGGCATGGCACCCCAGAAACACATCTCAGGCACAGGAATGGCATAAAGAATCCAGTAAATTTTCAAAATAAAAGACCCTGTGCAGATTAAAGGCTGAAGCACTCCCGGTGTAATTTAGAGCTCCGTGGAGCTCCCTGAGCAGACAGCAGCACTCTGTCAAACCTGCTTGCGCGGCTAATTTACACATAAAGGGTTGTGTCACGAGCCAGCCGCCTCGTCACCATTCATACCAGCACAAAGGTCACATCATACCAGCTGCAGTTTCCTCCTGAAGGACAGGAGTCGACCACCCAGAGAAAACCCTCAAGTCAGCACTGGTTTAGGAGAAGGCGGCGAAACTGGAAGCAAAGCATTTGTGGAGGGTTCCTTTAGTATGAAGAAGCTGAGATTTTGTTTTACAACTTTTTTTTTTGGTTTTTATTCCAAAATCTTTTTTTTTTCTTAGGTTTCATTCTGTGTTCTGCAAAGTGTGGCGTTAGCTTTCCAGTAAACACGGTTAAAATGACTCCCTTCATGACGCCTTCACGTACAGCAGTGGTCCAGTCGCTGCTCGCTTTTCAAGCTGTGGCTTTTATCCTAAATGTGAAGTGCTTTGTGTACTTAAAGTGCTACAAATATAATTATTATATTGTTTTATTATGATTATTGTTTTATTATGATTATATAAATGACAGTTTATAGTTCAGCCTTGAAGCAATCAACAGGTTTTAATTGAGTTTATAACTTTTATTTTGTATGCTTTATCATAATTATGCAAATATACTCTGTTTTTGTATTTGTCTTATTATGGAGAAACTCTTTGTGAAAACTAAACTGAAGGATTAGGACTGCAGCTAATTATTATTTTCATCACTCATTAATCTGCCAGTTATTTTCAAAGTTAATTTGTTTTCCCTGTGAAATGTCAGAAAATAATGAAAATGTCTTTGTTATTTTTAAAATTTCTGCAGACAGAGGCTACATCATCAGCTGTAACTGTCTCCTGTCTTGCTAACCATCCAATATATAAAAACAGGTGACAAATTAAAAGAAAAACCATGAAGCATCTTTCAGCAGGTTTCCCAGTCTCAGACAAACACTGGAAACTTACATAACATCTGAGAATCTGATCCTTTATGTTTCTGTTCTTCTAAAACGCTGGTTCAGAGGGTGCATCAGATATCAGTGACTTTTCCCGATCCGCCATCCGCACCAGCAGCAGCTAGCTGCAGAGCTAACGCAGTGTGGAGGAAGCTAACAGCAAGAGGTCACCTGAGGGTGAATATTATTTCACTCCAGCTGTCTCTTCCTCGTTTTCCTCCTTGTGTGAGGAGGAAAGCGAGGAAGCACTGCATACAGCAGCAGCCTGGTAGCTCTCAGGTTGAGCTGAAACACTCCCAACAAAGAGAAGCTGCTGTCTGTGGGAGCTGCAACCTCTTTGTGATTGCTTTGGTCACTAGCAGACGGCAAACAATTTGGCATCTTCTCTCCAAACTACAGGTGTCTGTGACAAACACTCGCCAACTGCTCGCTGAGCGGCACAAACTGGAACTGGAGAATGTTTGGAAACGCACAGCTTTTACTCTGAAGACAAACATTCTCCATTGCACTTTGTGAAACCACTCAATAACCAGTCAGCAAATATACATTTTCCCCTCATGACCGGGCAGACAACTCTCAAGCGATGTACGCGTGACATCATCAAGCCTGAAGTTCATGTGTAAAAATGACTTTAAACATCAGTGATTTATAGACACTAAAACACAACTACATGCACCTTTTCTTCTCAGTGTCACCTCCAACATCAAGCCAAGACACATGCTGTTAATCTCTTTATGACACTCATCATTTTTCCGACTGATAACGAGGGGCGGCTGTTTTAACGATGCTGTGGTACAAACCTTTTGCGTGAGGAGGGCCTGGACCACCTGGTTCGCCACCTGAAGGAGACACGAGAAGGATAACCATGTTTTAAAAAACTTTGGTCATTATTTCCAGAGTCGAACTTTGCGGCTTTGTGTTGAGATGCAGAGGGGTTGTACAACGACCGAGAATAAACTTCAGAAATGAGGATTTACAGGCGTGGACGGTGCTGTGAGGACAAACTGACATCGTGTTGCATCAGAGTCGGGCTGGCTGAAACCACACAGATACCATCTCTCTACACACAAAAAATGCACGTGGTTAATGTTGATGTTGTAACGTTTTCATTCTGTATTCTGTGTGAATCTCTGCAGGAGGAAGAAAAACTTCAGTTCAGTTTTGTGGATTGATTAAAAAAGAAGAAGAAGAAGAAGTCCAATCTGAAACGCTTTCTTTCCTGCTTATTTTGATTTCTGAAGTGGAGGCATATATTATATCTTGGCACTGGAATAATAACTATGTTTTCATGCTTTTTTTTTGTGCCACAAAATTATTTCCCTCCACTTCTTTCATCTTTCTATCAAAATGCCTCGCCTCAGCTCATTCTGATGATGACAGGAAACCATCTGAATACCCCCGCCTCCCCCACCCGCTCCCAAAAAAAAGAAAAAAAATTATGGGCATAATGAGACTGAAAAGCAGCAGCAGCAGAGAAATTAATCCCACAGCAGAAACTCTGAAATTTCTGTCCTCAAACCAGATTCTCATGGGCAGCAATCTCCATGGTACCGAGCCCATTAGCGAAAGCTGCTAAGAAACTAAAGTGGCACCAATGTGGCGGCTGGAGAGAGGTGGAGAGTCTTTCAAGGTGCTGTCAGAGGGAAGGAGCGCAGTCACACGGCCCCGTGTTGGAGGTGGGAGTCCGTGCTCCTGAGCGGCGAGGAGCACTCCTGCAGCTCGAACTCTCGTATCGCCGGGAGCTCTGCTGTCTGTCTGCTTCAATTAAAGATCTGAGCATCCCTCTGTGGGCCTCACCAATGCTAACAATATACCAAGTCTGCATGTGCATCTCTTACTGTAGCTACAATCACAAGACTGCTGGAGTCCTGAGAAGCAGTCGGTACTGCTTGAAATTTTTTATTCTTATGGGGGAGAAATTCATGTTTCACTCCAAGAAATAAACCCTCGCTGCATTCATGATTGTTGGAAGTTGGAAAGTTGTTGTGTTTTTAAGTTGTCATGTGAAACACACAACTCAAGATGGTGTGATGTGTTTTATTCCTCTGAGTGTACTCAGCAGCATGTCCAGAGTATATAAAGGGTATCTACAGCACTGGGACCAACTCGGGCCTTAGTCACACACACACGTAGAAACTGGCCATCACCTGGCAACCACCAGTTGCTAGGGAAAAATGTGCATCCTCCAACCGACCAGAAGGTCAGCAGCTCAATCCTCGGCTCCTCTAATCTGCACATCGAAGTGTTTTGGGGCAAGATCTTGAATCCTGATTTTCCCCAAGTGCATCCATCAGAGTGAGTGTGTGACCGTTAGGCTAAAAGCTCTTGTATGAGTGTGTGTGTGCAAATGGGTGAGTGAGGCTTGTAGAAAGAAAGTGCTTTGAGCACCCAAATGGAGTAGAAAAGTATCCATCCATTTACCATACCAACTGGGTCCAGGTTAGGTGGACAGTACACAGGTGATTCAGTGAACCACCTTCAGCAGCAGCAACTTGAAGTAGCTGTTCTCTGCATGACGCTCAGTCTCTCACACCACTGAGGAGGAACTTCTCTTCTTTTCAGTGTTGCTTCAGTTCATTGAGGTTTGCAGCCATTCATGTTTGCTCAGCTCTCTGAAGGTCCCACCGCAGCCGGTGAGTCAGGTTGACGTCTGGACTCTGACGGGGTCGTTTGATTCTTTTTCCTGTAGTAGATTTGCTGCTGTGCCTGTTTTGGCCAAACTTTTCGCTGTGGGACAGTTGGCCTCACATTTGACTCCACTTCTGAATAATTTCTCTCTGCAGATTGATGAACTTGCCTGGAAAGGTTTGATAACCCTTTCCAGGGTTGCTTCTCTGAGATCACTGCTGGTGTTGACACACGTGTGAATGCTTCACACACTGCTTCTGCATGTTGGATCGATTATTGTTAAATACACTTGGTGTAATATGTCATGTGTAGTTGTCGGTCTCAGGTTGTATTTACCTCATTTTTAGACCTGCTAAGAACCAGATGAGTTTCATTACGTCCTGATGAATAAAAATCTTACAACTTAAAGAGGGGAGACACGTGACCTTTCACCAGTACAGTCTATGAATGCAGCTTACTAATCTAGCTAGCATTAGCTCCCGCTCTGCTAAATGTGGTCACTTCTGGCTGTAATGGGTAACTTCCATCTTTTATGTGCAGTCTGTGGGTTTTATGGGGCTTGACTCACTTTTGGAGCCAACCTTGAGTGTTCATTCTCTTGATTATGCTTAATTTTTCAGCCCCTAAAGTTGCCATATTTTGCAGAATCACCACGTTTGCTGCTGCACATCAGTGAAAATATAAGAAACCTTAATAATTCATGAAGAATAATTCCTGCTGTGTGGGAGCACTCACCTCATCCAAACAGCGTTCATACTGCTTCCTCTGGTTGTCATTTTCCATTGACAGAGCAGAGTTCTCCGCCTGCAGACACAAAACACATGCAGGTAAACCTTCACATAAATAAGAAAATTAATGCAAATACATAAGATAGAAAACATGATTAATACTAGAAATGTGAAAAATATTAAAGGTCTTGGTGCTGTTTTCTGCAGATGGAGAGGCAGACAGACACACAGATAGTGATGAAGTTTTCTGCCTGCAGCTCTCTGGGATTTGTTGGTTTCACTGGAGAGAGAGATGGTCCTAAATGAATGATGCTTTAAATTTCAGGCATCCCAACTCAATCCTGCAGACCCTCACTGTCTGCGAGGCTGACCTGAGGTACCTCAGTCATAATTCAATTACCGACAGAGGCTCAAGCCTGACACCGTTCGGGGAACTCAGCGGGCGACTTTCCACTGAAGTGATTATTCTCGTAAATCTGAAAGGCCAGGCCACCTGAGCTGGCTTGTTTTCACTTAGTGCTGTGGGCAACTCCTCTGAACAACAAATTCACAGAAGATCACAGAAATGGCTGATCACAGGAGTGAGCAGAGTTCAAAGCAGAACTCACCCCACGCAGAACACCACCTCCATGCCAATGCAGCAGCCACTGATACACAACACAGTATATCAGTTGCTGAAATGATACTGATTAATGGCTTCAGACACGAGGGAAACCGTTTACTTAACTCTTTAAATGTGGCTTAGATAACGGTGTCATGTTTTAAGTCTGAACTGAGACTGATAAATGAGACACTCGCTGACTCTCTTGGTTGGCTCTATGTGAAGGACTGGGGTCTAATTTTCTACAAAATTTAAAGCAACCTGTGACGTTTCTGCTCTGAGGGCCTAAACTGATCTTGGTGCATCAACACTGAGCCACCCTGGCTAACGTTAGCTTAGAAACGAGTCCACTAAAACACCAAGATGGCGATAACGGAACCTCACCGAGTGGCATCACAGTGGAAATGTGCTGGTATCTCAGTACATACAGTCTTATAGAGTGTGCAAACATAAGCTGAGGACAGTGATGTGTGAATGAACGATGGTCGCTGGTGTCAATTAGAATGTTTTCCTGAGCTTACAGAGAGCTCCGATCAGCCTGGAGGTCTGCAGACTGTCCGCCTGTCAGGGAAGTCCAAGTTCTGGGGCTAACTTTGTCTTTCAGCCTGCTATGTTATGAGTTCATGCTTGCTCTTGCAGTTGCATTACACCATCTTTACAAATGAGGCTGATGGATTAACGTGTCATTCAGTAGATTGCAAGTAAAAAAACAAAAAAAAGCTTCTATATGTCAATCAGTGGGGCTCGAAATAAATTGTTTTTGCATCTGCAAAACATATTAAACCCCCACAGAATGATTCTGCATGTACAGATAAATCACTTGCAAAGCTGCAAATGTTTGTCAGGGCGCTTCCAGCCGGGCTCCCTCGTCCTTGTTTGTGCACCGTTAACTTGGTCGATCTGCAGAAAGCATCACATCAATCAGTGTTTCTGACGTAACTGTCAGCTTCCTCTGAAAACTACGATTTGGTGGAGGAGCTGAGAAGCAGTTCCCCTCAGTTAGAAGGGAAAGCTGGTTCACTCTCTTTATTATTTATATAAACCACTTTTTTGTCTTTTTCAACGCAAATATTTTATTTTCTATGGTGGACTGTATGGAAGGTAGCCAAGTGTGCCATAATGACTGGGAAGCAGTTTGAAACTAAATGGAAAGCTCTGTAATGCCGCTCTCTCTTCAGTTTGGCATTAAAGTTTAATTACAATGCCGATAAAATAAAGGCAGCCACCATGAAGAGGCAACGGCATGAAAGCCACATAAACACCCTCCGAATCATCCGTTTAAGGTCATCAGAGGAGGCGGGAAAATGGATGCAATTTAAGGTACCACTTCATTCTAAAAGATCATCATTAATGACAAACTGGTTATACAGGATTTCTTAGACCAGAGCAATACATTTAAATATCACTGAAATGTGCTGAGCCTTTTTTCCCCAGAAGTCCTGAAAGCGCTCATAATCTGGATGCAGGATGCAAATTTAAATACTCATACAGTACCATGCAAAGCACGTGTGTAATCAATTATTAAATGACTTTATTCTGCCAGTGTGCTTGTATCAGTTTCCTCACTAACAGAGGCCCAGAGTGAGCAGCGACTCCTCCACTCTGGTCACTATGCAAACATGTGTACTCCCAGACCGGTTAGCAAGTGGTTGTTGGCTGTTGCCAGGTGAAACTGTCGTAAAGTGAGGTGTGAAAGTTTTGCTGTTACACAATGCCACAGTCACACTTGAGTAAAAAAAAGGATGGCAACCTCCTTGTGACTAGGAAAGATCTGTGTTTGCCTGATTACATTCTACCAACCAATTGCAAGTAGTAAGTAGTGGCAGTGATCACCAGAAGCTAAGAATGCAACACCCTCAGTGGTTGAGGGTGACTGCACAGGTCGCCTGGTGAAAGGCAACCTGCCTCCAAAAAAATCACACTCCAGCTCAAACTGACTGCAATCACTCCCAGACAGATCGGCAACGGTTTGCAGAGAACTACAGTACCGTCTAATTCATAAACACAGACAGATAGCAGACATATTGTAAACAGTCTGGGTCAGTCTGCACCTAAAACCTCGTTGTGATTGCTGTGGTTGCTAGTAGATTATCGTTGTCACCCGTAGTTTGTAAGACTTGTCTGCAAACATTTGCTCTTACTCTGAGCTGTAGTAAAAAAGTTGGACTTGAAGGGTTGATGCACAGAAGTGCAGAGACAATCTGGACATCTCTGGGCATCTATCTTTGCTGTAAGGTTGGACACCTTTGAAGGTGAGCTTCTCTGTTTCTGGTTTGGTGGTCACCACCACTTGGCAAGTAGTTGGGGAGTGCTTGCAGTGTTTTCCATACAAACTACAGCGACTGCCGTAAGTACAAGGATGGTTTTGGTGCATCACTATATACCTCTTCATGACCAATTCCACACTAGCAACTGCCAACTACCTCTCACAGCCTATTAGGAAATACATATTTTTCCCTGGCAACTAGTGGATGCCAGGGGGGCAGTGACCTTTGTGACTTTGACTTTTGTTTGGTGCTCCCCATCTTCTTTAGACACTCTTAACAGAGTCACTACATGTCTTTGCCACGAGCTAACCTGTGGGCTTGAAAAACAAAGCTAACACCAAAATGCCCAAAACTGCAATTCCTCTAAAGGCCACTTGAGGCTCCAAAATCAAGTTCATCCTTGTTTATTTCTCCATCTTTGCATTTCTTTGCATCAAGCTTTTTTGGGCTTTTCCAGACAAAGATATTCATCCTTATGTAAATTTATGCCTCTTTTCAGTTTATTTTTGCAGTGTTTGGGATTTTTTTGTGTACTGACTGATGTTAGCCATTGTGCCTGGCCCTGCTAGTTTTGTTAGGCTTCTTTTACTACCTGCAGGTGTGTGAACTTAGCCTCGCATCGATGATTCAAGGCTAAGGACCCAACTGCGGGAGATGTCCTTCTCTCTGAACTAATCACAGATGGTACAACACCAAAAAACCCCAACTTTTTACTTTCCTTTTTATTTTTCTTTATTTTCAGTTTGGGAGATACTCGTACTCTTTATTCTAACGTTTGTTTCCACTCAAATTAAAAAGGTGGGGGGAAATCCATTAAAAGAGAAAAAGTTGTATTCCTGAAGCAGCAGATTAAATTTCATGAGTATTTCACAGACTGCTGTGAGACTGCTGCACATCCAACAAAACAACACAGGCAAAGCAGAATAAACAGAGTGAATTTGATCTTTTTTTCTGTTTTTCTTCTTTGAGGCTTTTCACTGGATAAAGGAGCTCCATCAATAACGGCTGCCTGAGATCTCATCAGCAGATGGTAAGTTCTATTACCTTTTCAGCAGGGAAGATGTGCGTGTGTGTGTCGGGAGGGGGGTTCATACTGTACACTCACTGGAACACTGACTCCAAATGTTAACTACCCTGTCAGCCTTTTAATTATCACCTCCTGGATATGAATACCTCCTTTGTCTTCTGCAGTTTCTGTGCCCTTAGGACCGCTCTTCACCATAATAGAGCCTCTCTTTTTCTGTGCTTTTCAAAGATGGATACGGGCTTTACAAAATGCAATGCGTGTGCTTGTTTTGCTCTTGCTTTTCTCACTAGTAAATGAAAATGAAAGCACCATACAGCCTTGGATGCTCTGAGTGACATATAATGGTTGTTAATTATCATTTGGAAGCAATTCAATTGGATGTTAAGGGGAACCCCTTAACATCCACCAGGTCGCTGGTGAACCGCGTAGGGCTACAGTGCCCACATGCTAAACAAGCACAGTTTCAGGAAGCAGATGTTTGTGTTCATTTAAACTCTCTTACATGCTTTTATGGCTAAAGGATTTCCTTTTTATGCCAAATTCTGCATTTATACATATCCAGAGACTATAAATACATATTCTTATTTACCACATCTAATTCATATTTATCACACTCTGTCTTAATTGCACTATGCACTTTATTAATAATTGCACAATACTTTAAACTTTTTGCGCTTGTGTAACTGCACAGATGTCATATTTGCAATTCTAAAACTTTGCACAATGCTACTACTTGCATTTCTGGTAGATGCTAACTGCATTTCATTGCCCTGCACTTGTATTGAGCAGTGACAAAAAACGTTTGAAATTAAAAAAAATATATGGTCAAAAAGAAAAAAAAATGCAGGTTTTGTATTTAAAATTAATACAGAAAATCATAGCCAATAAGAATAGTGCTGGCTAATAGTAAATAAACAACAAATTTATTTTAGGGTGTAGTTACCTGGTGAAACACTGGTGGGTCCTAAGCTAATATGATAGCCTCCTTACAACAATTGGTGGTTGCCCAGTGACTGCATTCTGATTTGTTTCCATTTGGCAACCAGTTGCAAGTAGTTAGCGTGACCGGTCAACCAGAGGCTGAGCATGCAACACCCTCAACCACATCAGGTGGCAGAGCTCTATACAGTGCTGCACAAGCCGATCTGAAAAGAGGAATTAAAAAAGCCAAGGTGGACTACAGGAGCAGAATAGAGTCCCACCTGTCCAGCAGTGACACACGGGAGGTGTGGCAGGACCAACATGTCCTCCAACCGAAACGTAAGCATCCGTCGTTTTTGCAGGTCCCCGAAATACGACCTATATTTACG
>VOQJ01014337.1:82205-96707 GCA_015052665.1 Apistogramma diplotaenia | reverse complement strand
CCCTTCCCCCCCCTTTTACCCCCCCCCCCCCCCCCACCTCAACCCTTCCATTTTTCCCCATATTGTGAAACACCTGCACTGTGTCTTCTTTATCCGGTCTGAGAATGAATAGCAGACATGAGCCGAGTGTGTGAACAGATTCAGAGGCAGCCAAAACGGTACTTTGTGGTTAAGTCTCGAAGAAGCAGCCCAGGGGTGTTCTCCTAAGCAGAATAGTGGTTTGAAATTGTCAGAACTTTTTCTGATATAAAAAGCAAAACATATGAGCAGAAAGATTAATGTTCAAGTGTGCCTTTTCATGATAAAGTGCTATCAGGTGTGGGGATGGAAATGGGCTTTCTAAACTTCATGTGTATATAATTTTTTTTGGGGGGGGGGCTACTTGTGATAAGTGTTTGAAAGCGATGAAAGGGACAATCACACTGCCTCACAAATCATTTTTAGGGAGTCGTTTTTTTCTTCTCAGAAATGCAGTTTCACTGATAAACATTTACTACTAAATCTCCGGCATCATTAATGTCCTCAGCAAGTAAGAAAGTAGTTAAAACTAGTTAAGAGCCAGAAAGTACAGGACTTCACAAGGATTCACGGTAAACGAGTTCACTCACCTTCAGTCCGTCAACACCGGGAATGCCAGGAGGCCCGAGTGAACCCTGGGAAATAAAAGCAAAGGCTTTTGCATCATTACATCGTGGCCAACTCGGTGGTTGCAAATAAACACAGCAGGCGTATCTTCACTGCCGATCAGGGCGTGTGCTGACGTTACAGCATCGGACCAGCATGAATACTGCATGCCTTATTTTTATTACGTGCTCTGTTATGGACAACATAAGGCATAAAGGCAAGACCGGGAGCCGAGGATACTTGTGCTGCAGTTCAAACTAAAAATGTACTGCCTGTAAATAAAGAAATGTTTCACACAGTACATGCATTCAAGCTTTTACTGCTCATAACGGCATTAACTTACTAAAAGTTGATTTAGACTCTGAGGACTAAGCATGTTCTAATGAACTCCCACTCTGTTCTTAGTGGTTTGCTTATATTGGCTATTTGTGCTGTTTCATAATAAAAGTGACTTACTGTTACTGGTCACATTTAAAGACGTGTTGGAGATGCTGAGGCACAGTCGCAGGAAAGCACTGCGCTGTCAGCTTGGGCCTTTTCTAAAAAGACTAACAATGATCGAAAACAATTCACGCTCTACTTTTCGTCACGCAGTGGCACCAAATCAGTCACCGAGCTGATGAAACTTGAATCACCCTTGATGTGGCCCCTCTACTAAACACAGCGCTCCACTAGCAGCAGATCTAATTGAATAGCCTCCAGGCCTGGCTTATGAGTCATTAACACTGTGGTGTGTCATCATTGACCCCTCTACACACACACACACACACACACACACACACACACACCCCCCACCCTCCCACGCCGACGGGAGGCCTTGCCGACAGATGACAGTGCAGACAGGAAGTGTCTGATTGGGTTACACTGAACAAACACTGGCAGCTACCTGAGGGTTGGATATAGCTTACATCTGTTCCTCACATCAGCGCCACCAGGGACCCGCAGCCTGTATCACAGCACTTAGCTCCAGGCTCTCTGTTCTCCATCTCTCTGCCTCTCTGTCACCCCTTTTTCTTTCCCCTTCCCGTGTTTACTTGCCCTGGCTGTGTGTGTCTGTTGCTAATACGCAGGTAAATATACTCATCAATCAACACATTTACGGTCTTTTGTGCAGAAAGAGTTGCTTTAAAATGAGAAACAAATTTGGTATGGATCAGAATTCAACAGAGGGACTAAACCCCCCTCCCCTCATTTATGATGTACTTCTATGTCATAAACCAGCCAGCAAAACCCATCTTGTCTACTTCAAGAAAAGTAAGAAATGCCAGCAGAAGAAGAAATGATTTTCTGTAACTTACCTTCGGCCCTTGCGGCCCCTGAGGTCCCTACAAATGAGAAGAGAGACGGAGAGAGATTGAGTGCCGGAGAAATGCAGCAAAAATAGTTCATGTCAGATGAAATAATACAATTACCAGAGCCAACATGGTCAGAGCAGAGAGACTGGCAGAGCTTGTGGTAGGATTTCATGCAGCGCGCACACACCCTTCAGGCAGAATCGAATCACAATCAATCCCTTGTTTTATTCTCCAGCAAAGAATGAAAATCTGCTCTCTGTGCCTTCTTTGCGCTGAAGTGACCCATAAACAGGAATCTCTAATAAGCCCATGAATAACAAAAGCTTTTATGGTTTTATCTTTTATGTTGATCTGTCGTTATTCGTTTTAGTGACTGTAAAAACTTGTCTTGTTTGGCTGTGCTACATTCCGAGTGTACAGTCCAACACAGAGAGGTTCATTACCGAAATGGGCCAATATTTGGAAAGCTTCACAAAGCTAACAAGTTAGCCAGGGGGGGAAAAAAGGCGCCACATCTCTAATGCAGATTTAAATCATGGATGAATGTATCTGGGAGGACACTTTCTATTTACAACCTGCTGTTTACCGCAGTGAAACTGGAGGCCATGTTGGATTGTCAACCTCCCCCGCTAGAACCTGCCTAAAACAACACCCACTGCATTGTGAAGAAAATGAGAAACCAGCGCGAATGCTAGCTGCTTCCATCTTAAAGACTTTTGAGCCATTGCACCAGCATGGCAGTTCATCAACACCTTTACGCCTGGCTGTTATGACACTCCACGTCGGCCAGCTTCTTTCTCACTTTCGGCCATTTGGCTCTTCACTTGCAGTTGAGTCGAGGCCAGGCAGACCCTGTGCCCCACAAGCTCTCTACAGCAGCAACTTTCCTAGCTTTACTCACGTCGATGCAGTGCAACTGGCAAAACTCAAGATATGGTCCCCTGATGTGTGTTAAACCTTTGTGTGCCTGTATTAAAAAAAGAGCCGATGAGGACACGTTCGGGTTGAAAAGTTAAAGACTGTCAGTGCAAATTTCAGTGAAGAAGAAACCCCGGTTTGATGTTGGCCTACTTGTGACTTAACAATGGTTACATTCTGTGAATAAGCTGACTGTTGGATCCTTTTTAGTATTTGTTGTTCAACTAGGCTATCACCAAGTAACTGTACCTCAAAACTTTCCTTTTCGAATTTCCATTTTTCCCAAAATTGGCCTGTTAAAATCCCTGTAGCAGCAAGTTCTCACATTTTCAAAAAATGGCCCACACAGTTGCAGCTCATTTATAGTGCATTCCATGTGCACTTACAACAAAAACCTCAATGAACAACTTTTATTATCCCAGCCAACCAAGAAAAAGGTTTTCCTCCCATTTGTCTTCAAAAGCCTTTGTTAGCTGTCCTCAGTAGGGTTTAGTAAACATCTTTATGACCCACTAGGTATGTGAGAGCATGTGCCGCTCGCCTGAGCGCTAATTAGCTTGGCTACATCTGAGAACACTCAGAAGCTACTGCTGAAAAGGAGATTTTAAAGAAAGTCAAGAGCATTTAAGGAAGTCTTGGCTCTTTTGTTCTCAACCCTGGATCCTGACTTTGGTAGAAAATGAACAGGGGAGAATAATCCAAAGATCTTCATGAAAAAAGGATCATTATTCCATCTATAAGTGGTCATCATCACAGCAGATGTGCAGCATGTACTGGCTTAGCTGCCTCATTTAACATGCATAATGTGCAATATCAACAGGCAGCCCATTGAAGTCGAGCATCCGAGCACAAACACAAAGCGCTGAATGTTTGGTACTTTCATTCATGATTTGGATGTGACAAACAATGAGGCAGTTCCCAGGTCAATTCCCACACTCAACCAGCAGCACTTGAACATTCTAATGCTGAAAGACTTCCAGAGTGTGTGGCGTTTAACCCCCCCCCAAAGAAAACTACTTGTCTGATCATAGAACAGAAAGATTCTAAGTTAATGTTTGTTGTTGTACTTTCAACTTGAAATGAATTTTCTCAACATTAGTCTTTTTGTCGTTATATGTTGTAGTTGTAGTTATATGCTTACCGTGGACACACAGCATAACCGAACTTGGATTTGGGAGACGGACACCTGCTCTATTTGTAATATTAGGCTTAAAACTTTTCTTTTTGATAAAGCTTATAGTTAGGGCTGGATCAGGTAAACACTCTCTTAGTTATGCTGCAATAGGCCTAGGCTGCTGGGGGGTTCCCATGATGCACTGAGTGTATTTTTATTCACCTCTTTTTACTCTGTTTATACCCCACTCTGCATTTAATCATTAGTTATTATTAATCTTTGTCTCTCACAGCATGTCTCTTGCCCTGTCTCTCTCCTGTCGCAGCACATGACTGCCCCTCCCTGAGCCTGGTTCTGCTGGAGGCCTCTTCCTGTTTAAAGGGAGGTTTTCCTTCCTACTGTCGCCAAGTGCTTGCTCATAGGGGGTCATTTTGACTGTTGGGTTTTCTCTGTAATTATTGTAGGGTCTTTACCTTACAATAAAAAGCGCCTAGAGGCGACTGGCTGTTGTGCTTGAACTGAACTGAATTACAGTCGACGCATACTCTATCCTTTCTACTGCTACTGTAAACAAAAGTACTGTGGCTTGGTAAAGCAAAAATGCAGAATGGCTTAATTTAAAACATTTTAGTCTTCATATGTCATAGGCTGGACTAAATTAGCTGTTTTAAAGATGTCTGATACGTTCCCGTTCCCTACAGTATGGATGTGGCCTTAGCTACAAATGGGGATGCAAAGGCCAGATACCACTGGATGTATCACCCAACCATGGCCCACATAAACATTGTGCATGGAACAGTTTTGGCTTGTTCTGATTCATGGTGTGTCTTTTGTCCCGTCTCCGTCCCCTCACCCCTAACCAGTCGCAGCAGATGTCCGCTCCTCCCTCATCCTGGTTCTTACACATGAAAGCGAGTTTCTCGTTCCCACTGTCGCCAAGTGCTTGCTCATAGGAGGTCGTCTGATTGTTGGGTTTTATTGTAGGGTCCTTAGCTTACAATATAAAGTGTCTTAGGGCACCTGTTATTATGATGGGGTGCTATATAAATAAAACTGAAGTGAATTGAATTGATTTGAATGGAATGGAATTGGTGAGACTGGCGGCCTCAGCTTAGGCACAGGTCCACATTAAAAGGGCCAGATGTCAAATGTCCTGTGACATTCGGTGGATTTTGGTTGTAATTTTACTTTATTTTCATGAAACATCTGCACTTAAATTTAAATTAATGTGTTTTACATGTTATTCAGGGAAGAGAAGAAAAGAGACTTTGTAATAGATTTGGTTACTTGGTACATTCCATCTGTAGTCCCTGCAGGTAAACACGATCCAATGACCTCAGCAATTTAAACATTCTGGCTATGGTCCTGTCTGTGGGTTCATTTATCAATCCATCCATCCATTTCCTTAAACTACTTAACCATCCAGGGTGGGGCTAAAGCCTATCCCCAGCTGCCGCTGGGTGAGAGGAAGGGTACACCCTAGAGAAGTTGCCACCCCATCACAGGGCTAATAGGGAGAGACATGCAACCATTCACATCCTCGCTTGTGGCCGATTTAGAATAATTAATTAACCTTGCATGCATGACTGTACAGCATGGGACAAAACCACATGTCAGACAAAACCCTGAGTAGGTATGCTTTTTTTGTGACATAAGACCAAAGGTTGTAAAAACAGGAATTTGCCTTTAAGAACAAACAGATTTGTTGCACAAAAATTGTTTAGTCCACATTTGCCACAACATTGTTTGATTTCCCCAACCATGTCATAAGCCATTCACTCACATCTTTGCTCCTCATGTTTGGCTTTAAAATGCTAAAATATCAGAGGTATGTCTTCATTGAACAGGCTTATTGGGCACAATTAGATCTCTACATTCATGCCTGTTGTGCATTGTTTTTTGTCCAAGGTGAGTCACTGATGCATTGTGGGTAGTTTTGGAATGAATAAGATGTGAAAGGGGATCAGTGAAAGTCTGCTGCATAATTCTAAATTACACCAAAAAGCAGATGGGAGAGGCTTCTCTCGGTTATGGATGGAACATATTTGGACATATTTAGTCTTTTTTGAACAAGCTGAGTTCCAGATGAATACTGAGCGCAAGGCTGCAAGCCACCTTTAGAGAGCTGAAGACCTACTTAATTTACCCCAGAGAGACCTTGTGGCACTGATGATTTTGAACTTCGTCCTGAAAATATTTCCCTTTCTTCTTCTTCTTGTTCTTCTTCTTTCCACCTCCCCCTCCTCCTCCTCCTCCTCCTCCTCCTTGTTTCTCCACAAGAGCTTAATCCTTCTAACCAGCACCATATGTCCTGGAAGGCTGCTGGAAAACTTTGGAATCTACTTTTGCCCCTTTAACAATAGTATCTACATTTAAAAAAACCTCTGCGCTGAGTCAAGTGGGCGCTAGCTCAGAGAGAACGGCAATAAAAGCAAAAGTTGGTCAAGTAGTGACCTCAGAAGTCCTACCTCAAGCTCACTTGTGCAGATTGAGAAGTGCCAATCACAGATTATTCTTTCAACTGGCTGCACAAAGTGGAGACTTGTTGCTTATGCACATCTAATTCAGATTGATCTGAAAAGGCCAACCAAGGGTGGGGACTGACGTTTGGTTTTTTTTGGATGGAAGAATTTCTTTTTATTTCCTTGCCAGAGGCTTATCAGTGGCAGGAACCTTTCTCTTTAATCCAACACCTTATCTTTGCTTATATTCACCAAGAAGTAGCAAACACTCTGCTGCCGCCTGAAATCACAGGCACCAAAAACAGCAACTGTACTGTCCCATCTTTTTAGAAACACTGGGACATGATTATCTCATCTAGGTTTACTGGGGCGATGACTTTATCCCTCGTTAAAAGTGCATTAGTGTCATGCTGTGTATATACTTGTGAAAGAGGAGTCGTCATTTCAGCAATTACAGTAAGCAGGGTTTAATTTATGTTCAAACGGTTTGTTATCCTCTGTTCATTGATCATCAGAGATTGTGCAAACACCAGACTTACATGAGCGCACCTGGGAGCATCCATCGCAAAGTGTGCATTCATTACAGAGCAGATTTTCAAACCAGACTTTGCTGCTAACACGGCTACCCGCCCAAAGGAGGATAAAACGCGAATCCAACAAAAGCAACGGCAACTTAAAAAGCACAAAGAGGGAGTGAATTTTACAGAGGATCGCCTGTTAAGTGGTCTAAGATTGATTAGCGCCTTTGAATTCTTTACTTAGTGCATCTTTTTCACTCTAGCCTCAGTTATTTTCTCTGTCCATTTCTTCACCAATTTTTTCCACACCACGGAAAAGGTCAGGGGAGATGGAGTCAGAGATGAAAGCACTTGATAGTACCTCTTCTGTCAGCTTCACTTCACTTCACTCCCCGCATCTACTGATCTGACATCAAGTGTTTTTCATGTCACATTTTCCATCCCTGCTCTCTCGGGAATTTGGTTTGACCTATTCATTGTAGCTTTTATGAGGAAACTTTAATCAAATGCTTTATTTACTGAACACCACAAGTGGTATCAAGTTGCTGTTAACTGGAAGAGTTGGTCCCTGCTGTGTGAAGGGTTTGTGAGAGAAAACAAACTTTTTTTTAGCAGGTTATCATAAAATGTGTCATTCACTGTCACATCTATAAACCAACTTAAAAACATCTCACAAATGATATATACACTACCGGTCAAATGGTGTCATTAGAACAACAGAGCTGGCTTTGAGAAATCCTAAATATGAAACATATTTAGCTTTGACGAAATCTACTCGCTGCATTTTTTAATAGCTCTGATGTCTTTAGTATAGTACAGTTGAAAATGGAACAAAAAGAAAAGACCTCAAATGACTACGTGTTTCCAACCTCTTGACGGGTACAAGAGAAGAAAGAAAAAAAAACACGAACTAAAAAGTTTTACTTATAATTAAAGAAATGCATAAAATGCATCTGTCTGCCCTGTGCTTGAGCAATTTTTTTGTGTGTTATGCGTAGTTATACGGTGAATAATATAAATAAAACACTAATGCTACTTGGGGGTTGGTTTAACTGGAAAACCGGATAAAAGAATTCGCCTGAATCCATTTTTGTAATTCCAGTAAGAAAATATATGCACAGAACTCCCCCGTACACTCTGACATCTGTATGGGTTAAACAGAGAATGTCTATAACATGTCAATTAGTGAGCATCAGAGCCTTTTTCAGGCCAGTTTCCTTACCTTTGGACAGGCCAAGTCTGGCAGTCCTGCCCCATTTGCAGTCTTCACGCTAAGCTAACTGACTCCTGGCAGTAAGTTCATATTTATGAACAGGCACGCAAGTGGTAATTCTTTTCATCAAAGTCTTGACAAGAAATCAAATATGTCCATTTCTCAATATGTCAAACTATTCATTTAAGAATAGTTAAAGCATACTGTGGACCTACATGGCCTATAGTTTGTTAAACAACTCTGCAATGCTACATTGCTAATACGCGTGTCGGCGCGACCACAGACTGTGATGAAATGGATTTCAGAAGGTAAAGTTTGGGCTCACCATGGATCCCGTTTCCCCAGGCTGTCCTGGATCACCCTATAGGAAACATAAAGTTGTTAATGGAAGCAGAGTGGGTTTTAATCTTACCAAACACTACTCAGTGTAAAACAAACCAAATTTTATGGGTTAAATGCTGCTTTTTCCACATTACATTTGAATCCCCCCATTTTAGTATATATGGCGCGAAGCAGCCAGGTTGAAAGAGGAGCTCAGTATTGTGCCCATATACCAAGTTATCACGCTGTGCTACCTGCCCTGGTTTTTTCCAGTTGTTGCTCTAATTCCTGCACGTCACTTGATTTTGACTTCTTAGCGACATTTACAGGACAATTTTTGTCACGCTCTCCCCGCATTATTCATGAAGGGAGATCCACATCGCAAGAGCAATAAAGCAGCCTAGCATAAGAAGTCCCGTTTCTTGGGAAAACACAACAACAACTGCCATTGGTAAAATTGCAAATCATGTTAAAAACTTGGAAAGAACCAGATAAACAACACTTAATATTTTCACACTCCCACTGTGATCTCTGCCAAGACAATAAAGATCAGCTGGATTCCTCAGAAGGTTTTATAGCTCAACATAACTGACGGCCCCCTTTTCTGTTTCTTCTTTCTCTCACAGACAGAGTTCACATAAATTAGTTTGATGCCAATGACAGCCTTGAAGACATGGAAAATGTTACGTTGTAATGAAAAACAACCAAGTGAATGTAAATCTATACAGTAAAGCATTCTCTTGGGAGCCTTTTCATGTTTAGTTATGAAGACATGAGGGCGATAAATTGTAATGTAGTTTGTCTAGTATTTATTAGAAAAGGTTTTCATTGGAATAAACCCTCCCAGCAACAAGTCAAAATCAAACTGAATAGAAGCACAAACAGAGTTGAACTTGTTTAAAACTTACTGGAAATTATAGCATATTCATTAGAGGGCACACTGACAGAACTGTGCTGATCCAAACAAATTTTAATGATACATAGAATTTTAATTTAAAATGAATCAGTACTCACAGGTAGACCAGGCACACCTCTGGGCCCATCTTTGCCTGTGTCCCCCGGAGGCCCCCTTGGTCCAGGAGGGCCTGGTGGCCCTGGGGGCCCAGGTGGCCCTGCTTGCCCCTGATCTCCCTGGGTGGCGAAACAACACATTAAAGCATCATTATGGTGTGTTAGTTTTGGACTGCTGAGACTGGAGCCACTACAGTGAAATGATAATTAAGAGAGTCGTGGAATGTTCTCGTGGGTGGCGATGGGCTGCCTCCATTCATAACATGACAAACGAGCTTTTAGGAGCTAACATACAGCTTAAGTTAGGAGGCGCTGCAGTGTAATGATTTGTAGCTGAAATATTAATCCTTTAAAATGCATGCAATCCTACAAGGCCATAATGAGTCGAATAAGGACGGTGCTTTAGGTACCGACTCACAAAGTCCCATTTGAAGTTGACAAGTATAGAGCTACGATAATCAGAGGAAATATACTGAAAATGTGTGGTCCATTATGATACTGGATTATAAGAAATTCTAAGAAAATATTCCACAATCTAAGTTGCAGGGGAAAACCCTTTGAGTAGTGCCAGGACAGTAATTCATTTTACCTTAATAAAACCTTTTTTAAATGAAGTTTCCATATTTTCCTTTAACAATAACAGAAGGAGCATGAGTGCTTATGACAGGTCTGTCTGAAGGCTTGCATGCAAAGTGGCCAGAGAGAAGTGATTTGGTGAGACTTGGCGCAGTGGACAGAGAGAGAGTGAAGACACACCCACTACCTTAATGAGCCGTCGCTTTATGAGCTGCTGGTCAGCGGAAAGAAAGCCATGATTGATCTTAGGGAAGACCATCTGAGCAGGTGTGTGAGGTCAAGAGGTCGAAGGTCAGAGGTGAGAGAAGGTTGAAGGAGGATGAAGTCCCAGAGGAAGAAGAAGGAGGAGGAGGAAGGCAAATGCAAACAGAAACAGATTTTGTTAGAAAGGCCTGTGTTCATGAACTCCGGTCCAGCACCTTCACAGATGGGGGGAGAAATCCACACTTTTCCAGCACCGAGGTGGTTTGTTGAGGAAGTCTGGGCTTATTTTTTTGGAGACAGGGCCCATAATTATCACCTCTGGGGTGCGAGTGCGCCACAACGAGTTCACAGTCCCCTGGAAAAATGGGAACTACTCCTCCACTGTGAAAGTGCCGTCATCATCATCGTCGTGTCTGCTGCTAAGTCAGACCCTGGGAGCTGCACACACTGAAACCTGCAAGGTCAACCCTTGGGAGTTGAAGCTTATTTCTAATCGTTTTTTCTTTCTTTCAATGCACACCTCGTTCTGCTGGTGTCCATTGGTATCTGGCACTGAAACAATTCCGAAGGCCGTGCAAGTGGATTGGAGGATTTGTGGTGAACCATAAGCTTAAGCCTTCATGAAAACTTTTGCCACTTTGGTTCATCACTTCCTCTAGGAGTTCACTTTAGCACCAATGGACACAAGCCAGACCACCTTTGTTTTCAGGACGCTGCTTGTTCCAGTCAGGTACATATTGCCAAGTTGAAACAGGCCACTTTTGCGTTCACTGAGCTGCCTGGCATGTCAAATGGATAAGAAACCTCTTGAGCAAAAAAACTAGTAGCAGCAGTGGTGAGAAGAGGCTAATGATTGACATGCTGTGATTAATTCGATAGCAGTTTTCCTGTGTGCACTCTATCATCGCTCTCTGAGGAAGGCAGCCAACAATGATTCATTTACTTCCAGTGTGTGCTGCAGAGGGGTCGGACTGAGCAGCTAGGCAGCAGCACCACCGACAAACCTTGACAGTCAGGATCTGATTGCTGTGCAAAGCAGCCAGCGTAGGGAGACCAGGCAATCCCTGAAGGGACAAATAGCAGAACATGGCACAACACACGCATGATATTCAAACACTGGGTGAACAAAAACAGTTGAAGGAGGAAGGAAACAAGCGTCCTACTTCTAACTGGCCTTATAAATGTTTGAAATATAATATGTGGAATTCTTTGAAATGTATATAAGAGTTTTTAAGAGCCGTAAAAAGCAAACATCAAAGTTAACTGTCAAACAAAGAGTTCTGAGGACCAGACATTTAAATTCAAACCTAAACAAGACCAGGTATTTTATTTTAAATATCTTTGATACAATCCAAGTTTACTTTCCTCCATAAAACTGTGTGTACAGTGGCACCGGGACCATCCTGTGTGGGCTGCAATGGCATAAGTAACCATTTCCTCTTGTTTTCTTCCAGTTATACATTTGTGGAAATAATATTCGTACAATACACAATCAGCTAAAACATGCTGGTAAATTGAGAAGTGGTATTGTTCATTTAGCTTCAGGGAACATAAAGACACAGACGTTTGATGGAAATTCAATCAAATGGTTTCCAATTCCCTTGTCATCAAACCTCCTGACAGATGTGATCCAAACATAAAAACTGGACAGAAGAAGAAAACATCAGGCTTTCTCCTTGTTAAAAGATGACAATAGTTTGCAGCTGCAAAGAAGAGCTTTCATCTGCCTCCAGACATTTTGTCAGCTAAACACGGCTGTTCAAATCATACAGTCAAAAATAAACGCATCCCATTAAATTTCATCTTATTGATGGGTATATCAGTCAACTAACATTTTTATTTCACTGCATTGTCTTACATTCCTATCAAACTAGATCATCTTTTATACCCAGTGCCATACATGTAAAACTGCACACGTGTGCAGCTAGTTGACAACATGCTGAACTGTTGCTGCCCTTGCTAGTCGATGCCAGAAATGCTAGTCGTTTAAATGTGTTATTCTTATTTTATTAATGTACAACAGCAGTTCCTGGTTCAGAAACGTTACGTTGCTATTGGGCTCTCGGGGGAACTCAGGCTGGCTTAACACCCAAGTTCCCCAAACTGGAACCGTTAGCATGTTTGGCTAACTAGCTAAAAACTCGAGCTTTAAACTAGGTTGCTTATTTATTTATATATTTTTCCACAGACTGTATTAAACTAAGTGTATTAATTTGTGGTGTTACAGCTTCTGATTACAGCATGCACTGTACAGCAACAGTGTCGTATATTCCAACTGTTTGTGTGATTTTGCACGCTCTTCACTGCAGTTGGGAGAATTTAGGAATAAATAAAGCATTTGCCCCACCCATCGATTCCTCTTCCTCCCCAAAGCCTTCAATGTTGTACCACTTAAATGGAAAACACATTTAAAGGTGAGCAATTTTATAAGTTAAGAAGCCATGCAGAGTTATGTTTATGTTTAAAATAGCTATATGCTAAAAAAAAAATTATATTAAGGAACTTGCAGCCTACCTGTGATTTTATGTAGGTAGCTAACAAAGTACACGTTTAAAGCAATTTTTTAAATTTCTCTTTTTTGTGTTTTTAACTGAGTCAGACGGATTTTAGCATGCTGGAGTCAGTAGTTTTAACCAACTCTTGATCAAATAGGCCTCATTTGAGTTGGCAGCAGCCGTTAGCTGAAATGGAAAACTTTGCCTTTGTGCAGCATTATATGAAACCGAACCCCACTTAAAATATTTTTTAAAATGTACAACTTGAGGCACTATATCATTGTGAACTACAGCTGCTGTGCACAAGATGAAAAATTGAGAGGTCTAGAAATGGTGACTAAAAGGGGCCTCGCTGATGTAAATGCAGTTTGAATAACTAGCGTGTGGTCATTTCTTGATGCAGTTCTATTGTTATTATTAAAGAAATCATTGCATATTCGCTTGTTTATCGTCATGCTGCAGGTTTGATCCATCACGAATAACCAGCCTGAATGAAATGAAGAAAACGCACGAGCTGGCACACTAGCATGAACATGCCCTGCAAGAGATCAAGCTTTATATATATTCAAGCTCAAGATAAAATCTGTCCTTCCCAAACATGGCTTTTGTGCCGTCCCTCTAGATTTCTAAAGATAATTCAAAAAGCATGGCTCATTAAGAATATGGGTTTCAAGGCAGGCTAATTTAATTCAGACCTGCAGCAGAGCAGAGCAATGGATACTCTTACACTGTATACAATAGCCACGCTGTGCATAACTGTGCCTAAGTATTTCTCAAGTTATTTACAACCTCAAACGTTATTTACAACTTCAAATGTCTTGAGGACAAAAAGGGAAAACAAGCACTGGATTATGGTCATTGGGAACAGAGAATAAAGAAAGTCAAGGCATGAAATGTAGTGTAGTGCGTGTGCAGGCTGGCACATGTGACTGCTTTTCTGGGATGTAGAGTCATGAATTTAACTGTACAGTCATTCTGAGATGCCAGCAGGGATACATGGAAAGAAAGGGGTGGCCATCCTGACAACATCCCTGAACAGTGAGAAAAAAACCCCAACAAAAATACAAACTGGCCTTTCTGCGCAGGAATTTTCAAAAGTAGAAAAGCCTGCCTAGGTGTGGGTAAACTCTCACTCCTGCCTCCAAGCTGATGTCAATATGTGAGAATGATAATGACATGGTGGCTGACAGAGAATCCTAACCATTCACAGATTGCCTTGTTTTGCTTTACTAAACCAAAGCGGATGTTGGTTATTTGGTGAGGAGCTTTGTTTCCGTCTATTTGCCTGCAGCGGGGTGACTGGTTCTGTAGTAAACAATAAGTCATATATGAGGGAAATAGGCATCCTCAGTTATAGGACACCGGCCAGCTCCAGCATCTCTTCTCGACCACACCAAACACACAAAACATCCCAAGCAACTACAGGCTGTGGCATTTTCTGAATATCTATATATGGAGTGAATTACCAGCTCTGTACGCAGATGGCTTTAATACATTTAAGTGTGTAATAACACATTCATTTGAAGCCCCGGCTTTGGCATCAGTCGGATACATCAAATTTATCTCAGGCGAAATTCACTTTAATGCTTTTGATTTCGCAGACAAATAGACTGCAAATAAATCTTTGTTCATGACTAAAAAGTCAAATCCTGGAAATTATATAATCGTGGCCTCTTTATTTTGGAAGAATATTGCACATTGGTCAAATTTGGGCAGTTTTTTTTTTTTTTTTTGGAATTTTTCAAGACTTT
>VOQJ01014337.1:54317-66047 GCA_015052665.1 Apistogramma diplotaenia | reverse complement strand
AAAAAATCCCCCCCCCTGTTTTTTTTTTTTTTTGTGAGGTGACACTCGTCTTTTCTCCAATTACTGCTGCTCAAAGGACTCGGTGCCAGAGCATTTCAGGGCTCCCAGGAACCCTGCAAATCATTTTAGGTCTTCAGGTTCTTATTAAAAAGGTACCCAGCTGCTTTAACACTGAAATATGGATTTTTTTTCTCCCCTCGCTTACAAGTACTATGTCCTTGAATGCTTCTTCTTCATGACTGCTGCAAATTGCTACTACAGCTGGGGATTTTAAGGAGCCGCGTGTTTGAGCCTCACTGGCCTGCTCTTCTGTAGCGTTGTTTTATGGCTCGTTGAACTACAGTAGACCACTTAGGTTTTAATAAACCTGCTCCACTGTGTGTTTTTTTTTTTTTTGACATGTCCCACTGGTGCAGTTCAGGTTTTTCAACTAGTAATTATGGGAAATCAAAGAAAAAGTGTGATAAAAAGGTACAATTTCCTCTAAAGAGCACAACAGTTACCTTACTTATGCAACTTCACGATGGCCTGAGTTCAATCAGAAAACACTTAAATGACGCTGCAGCCTGTGATATCATTTTTAAAGCTCCATTTTCTGGCAATTCCAGTTATTTTTAACCTACAAACGCTCAACCTCTGGCTTCTCCGTGCGCTGGACTCGCTTAATCCGAGCATCAATTCCTGCCTTTTTCGTGAGTGCAGGAGTAACAGTCGTGATTATTCACACGGGGGGAAAATATGCGAGGAAACGTCTAACACTTTCCAGCATTGACCACCTGCTAGAACAGTCTGAGACTGTGGCTTTTCAATGCTACAAAACCTTCTTCATCCTGAACTGTCCTGCCACACTTTTCCTTTCCATATGTTACCGGTAAACAAACAGGAGATCCTAATGAAGTATCCCATTCATTTTTAACGCATAGGTAAACATCGCCGTCTCTTTTTCCTATTTGTTCTTTCTGTCAGCGGAGCCAAGTGGTGGGAGAAATCTTCCTCCTTCCTTTGTAGATGAGTAAACTGCAAAACACCTCACCGTGACTTTATGGGAAACTCACAACGGCATAGTTTCTTTTGGTTAAAGTGAATCATGAATTAAATATGCTTCCCTTCAACATCCACCAGAGCTGAGAACTTAAAAGAAGGAAATTGGATTTGCAGAAGGCTTACAGTGCAGAATTCAGCATGCCCCTGCCCATCAAGGACTGCATTTCTCCAGTCGCATAAATAATGTCTCTTAAATATCTTTTCAGCTTCTCCCTGGTGTAGCTTGTTTGGAGGTTTTCCCTGGGATTCAGGCCGAATCCTTTTGACTTTTTCAAGCAAGTCAAACATTTCCGACTTGGGGATTTAACAGAAATTACAGAGTTATAATTTGAGTAATTTGAGCATTCAAAGCTGCATGCACGTGAGCGTGTAGATAAAAAGCTGGTGTGTTCGATCTGTCTCCTCACACAGTTAGTGCTTTAATTTGCAATATTATACTGAACAGTGGGGCCTGTCGTTGCATTTGTTTCCTATTGTCTATTCCTAATAGACGCCTGTACCTCACCAGCCAAGACATCATGCGAGGGCATGATTGCTTGCTTGTTTCCAATTGATTTGTCAAGAGGAAGCAATTCACATTCTCCACGTTTGCTCTGGCTGAACAGAGACCAAAAAAAAAAGTGCCTGCACAACGGTGCCGTTTAAAGTATGAAAGTATGCCGGCTTGGTGGATGCTTATTGGGAAGTCAAGCACCGCATAAACAAAGCCTGGCGGTATTTCAGATGTGAAGCAAACCGGAACGTTGAACTGTTATCTGCCAAATTATTTTGTTTTTTTTATTATTTTTTAAATCCTTCCTGGCTTTGAGAACAGGATCACTCCGGCACTATGAATATAATAAAACGAAGGAAGTGATATGCCCCACAGAGCAACATCTCAAAACAAAAATAAGATTTTTAATTGAACTGAAAATACAGGGGGTAAAAATAATTCTAATGCTCAACACGCAGACCTCAATTGATTTGGTTGACTTCCTGTGCAAATTCCAGTGTTTGTTTCTCAGTCTCTGAAACCAAAACAGTTCTTTTCTTATTTTTCAGTCTACCTCACTGAAACTGGCGATTTTGCTTTGCACTCTCTTTCTGCTTTCTGTTTACACGGCCAGTAACTTTTGTTCCAAACTGCTTTCTGTGCTCTGCTGCCCTGTGTGCTTGATGCAGAAGGCCGACACACTCCAGATCCCATTATCACTTTCCGCCATCAGGTGAGGGGAGTGCGGATGCAGCTCGGCGCCAAGTACACGTTCTCGCTGTGAATTCAATTTGTGGTGACACTTTCTGTGTCTGGGAGTGTCACTGCATGACATGTCCTCCTAGATACTGGAGCCCTCAGCCGAGGAGGGAAGATGGGAGCATGTGGGAGTAGGGAGGGGGAGAGACTGGAGTTCCTGAATACATTACATCAAGTTGGTGCTGAGTTTGTAGAGGCCAGCAAACTTGGGATAACATATATACATTCCCGAGCTGAGCGCAAGTAAGCACGTCGTGCCTGGAAGCAGCAGTGGGGGACCGGAGTGTACACATTTTAGTGTAGATGTCAGCAGCTTCAACAAGTTTTTGCATCACTTTTACTGTCTCTCAGTTTTACTGTGAAAATGCAGCGTTTCTGTGGCGACCGAGTACACCGAAACCACCCGGCCACAAATTACACATCTATAACCTATTTCGGCCTCTAAAGATATACAGTGTACTTTCTACATGATTGTAAGTGCAGTGTGATTTGCTCGTGTCCTCCTGAATTATTTCGTAAACGTTTCTGGATTGAGACTACCGTGATTCACAAAACACACACAAATGCACATACCAGGGTCTCCATTACGGCCTCTTCTTCCTCGCTTTCCTGGAGGTCCTGAAAAAAAAAAAAAAAAAAAGAATACAGTAATGCAATTGTCTTTTTGTTTGTGTAAGCATTCTCACTTTCGCACACCAGGGTGAGGAAGAGCCTCTAAAAATCTCACAACTGAAAAACAAACGCGTTCGAATCTTGAGATATGTCAAGTATTGAGGCTCTATTTAAATTTAGGCACAGGTTGAGGTGGAAGAAGGAATCCCAAGGTCTGCTTCCTGCTGTCATCTTTTCATTCTTTTAAAGGTTTCCTTTCAGCACGGATGCCCAGGTTTTCAATTTGTTTATCTAGACTATGTGTTTCCATTTGCCATTTCCCTGTCAACACTATCATGCTGCTAAAGCTCAGCTGGAGGAGTAAAACAATTACACGCTTTGGCAAGTTTTACATGTTGAAGGCTTGACCGGATTGCACCGAATGCAGGTAAAAAAAGAAAAAAAGGGGGGAATGTGTTATATTTTTATATGTATATATATTACAAAATGACCTTGAGGCAAAACACAGTCTATTCAAGAGACCAGCAGCTAAAACTAATTTTCTCGTAACTTTATTGTTGTTTCCACCCTAAAATGCATGAATTCCCAGTTTCACCTGGGCAGATTTATGGACACTAAAAGCAATTAAAAGACCCGCTACAATGTTACAGCACTGCCAGGATGAAAGCAACAGGTCAGATAGTTTATTATTTTCTATTGATGAGCTAGCATTACCTAGCTCTATGCTACTAGCATAGTGACAAAGTAGTAACATTTTAGTTATATGACAAATCTAGTCAGAAGAGTGACAGTTCAAATGACTTATTAACAGTCTCTTTGGCTTCAAGGAGGAATTCATGTGATGGTCATAACTCTTATATGACAGGCTCAGGAGAAGTGTCTTTACACTTAGCTAGCAGTTGTGAACAAACAGATTGGCTAGTGCTAGACAACATCTTAGGAACCTGTGTTCAATTATAAAACACTAGAACTTTATATTTGTAGAACCTGACCAATATAGGATTTTTAATAACGATACTGATACTGATATTTGGTGGTTTAAAAATCCAATATTCTGATACATCAGCTGATATTTCTTTTCTTTTGGGCACAAGAAACATAAAAATACATTCATTAACACTTGTTATGTGTAGATGTGCATTTACTCCATCCTGGTTCTGCTTGGATGAACTGGCTGTTGTGTTTGTGTTGCTTCAAACACAGGCGTTACCAACAGGAAAACTGCAGAGTGCTCTCTGGTGGACAACGTCATTACCAATAGCATGAATGAAGAATGTCTCCAGTTTCTTCTTTGCATTTTAAATTTTCATTTATCGCTCGGTATAAAAGCCGATACCGATACATCTGCAAATCACTAGTATTGGCTGATAATACTGTCCAGCCGATAGTGGGATAGTAGAGTTGCATTTATTCTTCATGCTAGAGGTTCAAGACAATTACAGTCATGTAAGAGAGCTGGTGAAAGTTTCCGAAGCTGCACAGCTCAAGAATCATTGTTTGTGACTAGGCCTTCATGTTCAGCTAAACACAAGATGAAATCACACTAATTAATAATCTAAACAGCCTAAATTGATCTCCATCCCCTCAGTGCAAACCAGATGCCCTTCTGCATCTGCCAGGCTTCCTTCACACTTCAACATCTGTGTATACATGCCTCTATAAGTAAAGGGGATAAAAGTGACAAAGTCAGGAGCAAAATAAAAGGAAAAATCATGTTTATGCTGTGTTTGGCTGATTTATGACATTCCAGATGTGTTACTGGGGTGCAAAATGCAGGATTATGTTGCACCACTCTTTGTATGATGCTCAGTCCTCAATTTGATCCCACTGTGTGGCTCAGCCTCAGCGTCCAACTCTGCTCCTTTTGGATCCTTTCCAAGATAATGTCAGCTGCTGCCAGTGAAGGGTCCAGGCAGAGTTTAAAGAATGAAACCACAGGTGGAGTCTGACTCTCACTTTACTATGGTCCATATCAACCGTGGGTTCTCCATAGGTTTGCATTTTAAAAGAAACAGAAGGTGGTTTACCGTGCTTGGCAGTCACTTCATTATTGCTCACTTTGAAATGACACATGACACCTCTGAGAGGAATATTCGGAATAACCGTATGACATCCTCCTGATTTCAGTAGGATATTTTTGACAACTGCTAAGAAAACACTGCCCTCATGGGAGTGCGCGGCCCAGACAAAATACCCTATGCGATTTTCAGATATCATCATGATTCATAATATTCATCACAATGTTTTTTATTCAGATTATAGACTGTAAGGAGATATTGCCTTACAACCCAGACTATACACCGAAAGACCTGGTGGAGAGTACTCTATGCCAGCAACAATATTTCAGTTTATGAAACATTAATGAAAGAATAACATAACAATATCTATAAGGGCCAGTCCAAACAAGTTTTCAGATGTATTTACATTTCCTTTAGACTAAAAAAGTGACCCGAACCTCTTTAAAAATGAAATCAACAGGGCTCTAACTGGATTCAAGGGTGAGGGGAGACATTAGGCTGCCTGCTAAGGCAAAACATCACTCTTGCTCAAAAACATTGTTTTGCCCTGCTGTTTTCTCACAGTATCCCATGTACAGTGGTCTCAGAAAAAAAATGTGGCCGGGAATGTCATGCCGCGGGTCACTAACTATGAAAAATCTGTTGAAACCTTTTCAGCAGCTTTTAAAACAAAGTGAAATAAATCACAGTGAATTTAATGTTCACATTAAATGTTTGGCCAGACAAAAAGTTTGGTCAGACGTAACAAAATGGATCCTGTGGTGTTGAATATTGTGTTTTCACATTGTGTTATTTGGTGGCTTTTATATTTTGGAAAGGAAGCATAAGAGCGCCACGTTACAACGCAGAAGCAGAGAGAAAAGGCAACAGTAAAAGTACGGTTTGGCTTCTTTTTTAACGAGACTACACTGACAGTAAAGTCAGTCAGTTTGTTTTCTGTGACTACTGTACAGATATTCACATTTATCCTAATGGCTTGGGTTATTCTCTTATGTATTAACCAATTACCAACCTTTTTTTTTTCAACTGTTAATAAATTTACCAAATATATGAAAATTGGGCTGAAAAAGTACCAAAAACTGTCCTTATTTAATGTCTGCGATGTCAGTGAATGTGTAAGGTGTCCATACAATTCATGGATGCACCTTTACTAATGACTCAGTACACTAGAGTAAAACTAGGACGGCAACCTCCTTGTAAACAGGAAAAATCTTTTTTTGCTTTCAGTGCCTGACTGCAAGTATTTACGGCAACCAACCAGAGGTTGTTTGTGAATTTGTGTACATGTAGGACAGATGTCAACAGATTTGCCATTTTCACAAATTGATCCCAGTTAATCACCATATTATTACAAACAGATTGCCAACTTGACTCCATTCAGTTGCAAACTGATCGGAGACTGACGGACTTAACATCTCATTGCCGTTTTATCACCAAACTTGCCTTGAAGACGCCAACTGACTGAGTAGTTGCAACCATTTCAAAGCCTACGAGATTGCAAGCGCGTTGCACACTGTCACAATGATTTTGCTCGTGCCCTGCTCTCCAACCACCGTTTTACTTAGGGTAACTCTTGCATAACCAAGCCGCTAGCATCAGGTCATGAGTTAAGACTCCAGCCTCTGATCCCAACATGGTGTCTTCTGGTTCTACTGTCAGATAACAGCAGCACCCACTAATCAAAACTCTATTACGCCACAAGCTATGCGACGTCTGTCATGCGGTGTTGGATGAAAACATTAAGTATCAGTGGCTATAGCCAACGTTCTTAATTATGTTTGCAGTGTATGTGATGCAGCACAGGGGGAAAAGAACAGAGAATGAGAATCAGCCACAATCAGGATCAACTTTATAGTATTTGAATTATTATTATTTTAACTTCACTGTCTGTAAATATCTCTCAAAACTATGGTTTATTGAATAGTTTCTGATCCATAAAATCCAAACAACACTCTTTTGCCCTACATCCTCATCTAGCAAACCTCTGCTACGTACACTGACACAGGCGGGGTGACCCAGCCAGCCAGACAACAAGAACGTGTTCAGAGAAAATGAAAAAAGATCAATTAAATATGCTTTACATGTTAATCTAGAAGTTTTGCGACTTTAAGCCTGGTTTTTGCATGCTGCAAGACTGTCACATGGTCATCTCCAGTCCATGTCAGTCAGAGCAGACACACTGCTTAAACACAATCACCATTTCTCCTCACCAGTAATGGAATTGTATTAATTAATCTGCTTTTAAACTGTGACTTGATTGGCACCATGTTAGCTGTGAGAGCAGCATGAAACCATCAGCGCAGTAATGTTCTGCTTTCTTAAAACGCACTGTGGGATTTGTACACCCCACAGAGTGTTATTGGTCCAAAATATTGACACTATTAGTCATTTGAAAACTATTTGGCACAACAAAAAAAAATTCAATGTAATTGGCACTATTGTGAGCCATGCTGCTTTAAGCCACGGCTGTATTGTTTTTGAATAATTCAGCTCATGTCGTTCATTACAACATTATTTCAAAGCTATGCATTGTTTGACATAATAAATTTTTGTTTATACTTCATGGAAATGAGACATAATTGTCTCTTAGCACTACTCACCATTAATAAAGTACAGATTGTTCTGGCAAAGCTAACAGTACAGAGAACCCACTTCTCCGTTCCCTCCAAATCCATCAGTTTTAAGTGAACCAGGCTCAGCCGGACTCATTTATAATACCAGCATTGTTGCAGCACTTGATACACATGATCAAGCCACTCAAAGCTTCCCTCTCAACGTAATACAGCTATTCCTCAGAATAAAAGTCAAACTTGTGCCAAAAATAGCAAAGTGGGTACCAGCTCCAACCTCCAAAGTAAATCAGGTTTGACGAGAATTGGCCCAGTCGCACCATTCCTGGGTACGGAGAACAAATTGAGATGATTTCTGAAACTGCAACTTGAAATCATACACAGTTTGTATTGCACCCTGTTAAAATGTCATCATGAGTGAAGCTTGAAATTTTTGATCTTCAACACGTTCATGGTCACTTGCTGTGGTCTCTCAAACTGCAAATGAAGAGGAAAGCAAGAAGTACTTCTGAGTGATTATTCAAGTGCATCAACGCTTTCTGTTTAAGACAGAACAAAACCTAAAAACTGCCCAGTCCGAAAGCAGGAAACCTTATTTCCTAATGCCGCAAACAAGATCTGCTTCTTGAAATGAACATACAGTACTGTGCAAAAGTTGGGAGCCACACCTCATTTCCTTTTATTCTGCTTGGAAAATGGGAAAGAGGTTAAGTGATTTACTGAAACACATGCAAACCCAAATGGAAACAGTATAATGTAGAAAAGTTCTTCAGGCTTCTCGACAGACATTCAAAGATCTTCTTTGGATGTTTCTGCCTTTTGTTCTGTGCTCCGTCAATATGATCCCACACTGCTTCAGTGATGTTGAAATCCGGGTTCTGGGGAGGCCAATCCATGACTGATAATGTTCCATTGTGTGTTTTTCTATCCTTTTTAATGCTTTTACTGCACTGGCGGTGTGTTTGGGATCTTTATCATGCTGAAAAATAAAGTCACTGCCCATCAGACACTTTCCAGATGGTATTGCATGGTGGATCAACCTCAATTTTGAAGAGATCCCCAACACCACAGGCTGAAATGTAACCCCAAACCATGACAGAGCCTCCGATGTGTTTCACAGATGGAAGAGTGAAAAAGCAGCCAATGTCTAAAGAATACTTTGAAAGACCTTCAGAAAGCTCAAGACCACTTTAAAAAAATCACGAGAAAGTCTGGCTCCCTGGAAGCAAAATACAAAGTTATTCATTTTAAGACACTTTGTAAACTGAATTTTTAAATAAACAAACACATCTGGATACCAAAAGCACCACAGACTGATGTCACTGTTATTAAAAATATATTGTCCAATATAAATGTCATATTAGCCCAGTACTGCTAATGAGAATGATTCAGAATCTGACATGGTGAAAGAAATGTGGGATTTGGTTGAGTTACGCTATGTGACACTGGTTTTGTCATGACTGTCAAGTCCCATCACAACTTCGGTCACGCCTGCTTCCTTATTGCACTGATAATCACTACAGTCTCACAGTGTGGCCCCAGACTAGCCTCAGAACTTGGCTCTCAGAGTTTAGTTTAAATGTTCTGAATATTTAGAATAAAAAAAACTGTTATGATCAATGTCTAAAGCATTCCAAGGATTTAGGAAGATTTGGTCAAAACTGACTTTAATATAGTCCATTTAATCCCACAACATGGATGGATGAGTTTATTAAACCTGGCAACCCCTGGGTATCCAGGTCAGAGGAACTAAAGCTGCACAAAAGCTGGCTTTCTACTGTACAATCATCTGTTACTTTACAAGTACATTTTTGTGGAAACGTCTGGCAAAGAAGAAGACCGTTTTGATCCAAGATCCTCATTGCTCTGCATGACAATGAATAAATCAATACATGAAATGCTAATTCACGGAACAATGTATCCACTGTCCAACGGAGGGGGAAAAAAATGGAGGTTTAACCACAATTTTACAGTCATCCTCGTCCATGAGTGTCACTGTTCTCTCCATCTTCAGACGGATGTGCATTGTTGTCAGAAATATGAATTGCAAAACACAGAGAAGACCGCTCCTCGCAAATATGTCGAGTCAGCAGCTTCACTCTCCTGAAAACACCAAAGCGCTCGGTGTTAAACCCGACAGACACGTGTGAGGAGGACTTTGAAGCTGTAATAATCTGCAACCTTCCATATTGTGCCACATTTAGCAAATTCGGTACAGCTTGGTGAACTGCTGCGCTGACCTCTGACGTCTTTGAGGCTGCACAGATGCAGACAGACGCTAAAGTGCGTCTGTGCTCCTCTCACACAAAACACCTGATTCCAAACAGTGATTAGATTGTGGTACAGAAAAAGATAGATGAAGATCTGGGTTGTGTCTCCACCAGTTTTACACCCCTCTTGGGGACATTACTCATGGGTATTGTTGAGTGAAGGAGGAAAGTCCTCTCAGACTTGAGACTGGCTAAGCTGGCCCCAGAAGGGGGCCTTGGACTCTCACTGACCCTACCTACTTTTACTAACCTCTTCCTCAACCTCTTTCAGTTTCAGAGAGATAAGTAAGTGGAACAAAGAGCTTCTTATCAAAGGGAAAGTTGTTAGCCATTAAAGGCTCCGAAACCAAAAAGGTTGGTACTTAAATGACCATATTACACAATAAACATGAGTAGTTTGTCAGGTGGACTGTCTATTTACTGTGATTAATGTCTGTAAAAGAGGCCAACTATAGTCTAAATTCTCACTAAAGCACCCAAAAGCTGCACAGATACAAATACCAGCTGTACCTCTGGTTGGATGGGCACATGTGCATATAGTGATGTACGCAGTTCACATTCACACAGCAAGGCTCACCAGTGTCACTAAAAGTTCAAGTCCTGGAAATGAGAGGTAAGGTTCCAAATTCCCTGCAATCTGATACGAAGAACAGACTACAGCACGGTCAGCGTGTAAAGTTACACCTTCTCAAAAAAACAAGCCTATTATGAGCCACATTTAATGGCAGCGGCTCTTTAACTGCCTTCAAACAGGAGCCGTGCTGTTGGGGATATTTTCCTTGCGAGCTAGAAGCTGTGGTGGATTGCGAATGCATGCAGGTGAAAAAGTTTGTTAACTTGTTTAGAGAGCGCTGAGCTACCAACTGTGAATCCCGACTTCTTTTATATAACAGGCTGTTGAAGGTTTTTGGCAGCTTCGTATAAACAGCAAACTCTGCAGAAGAATTTGGGGGCCCTATTTTAATTTCCCCAAGACCCACATTTAAATCCCAACCCGAGCTAGAAAAACAGTGTTTGAAAGGATATTTCACATTATTCTCTGATTCTGCGGCATATATCTTCATTATCGTTATTTCCAGCTGCATTAACTCCAATGCAACAATTCCCTGAATAAATATGATGATTATAGTCATTTCCTAAATACTTATTTTCAATTATATTTAATTTGTTGCCCCGAAAAGAGGAACGCTGCGTCTGATTTTTACATTTACTCGTCGTCCTTTCCTTGTCCAGTCATTTTGTCACAGCAGAAAATCTTCTGTATTTATTTATCCAGTTCAAATGTTTATTTCCAACGCAGTGCTTCGGGGCGATTTCCCGTATCTATTTCAGTTCCAATCAGAAGCTATTACCCGAGCATCTTTGCATGTTTCTCTGTGACATGTGTATTGTGAGATGTAGATAGATTTGTTTACAAAGTGCTGCTCGGTATAATCGCTTAGCTGGAAATTTACAGTAAAGCAAAACATCTCACTGATTAGAGCCCAAATTTAATCTAATGAACAGTCAATGAGCAGCGACGCCTGCCTCATAAACTCTAATGAAACTCACTTCTGTCGTTATTAATTACAAGACACCGTGAAAATATGTTGTGGTGTTATTATCTTAAAGTTAAGACTAATTCGCAGTACCAACAGCCCGCTGGTTAATGTCAGAAAGTCCCAAGACATCACCACGAAGCAATTGGAAACTAATTGCACGAAGCAGGATTCATTACAATGCAGAAAGCAGAACCTCATTTCTTCTTTTTTAACTTAATGAGGCATGTTTTCAGGAGGAGCATCCCTGTATACACCCTCAGCAGTGGTCAGAGTATGTTAATATCAAGTTGAGATGAATTCATTTCTCCAGCCATCCCTAATGAAGAAGGCAATTTTTGCCTGTGTATGCAAGCGTGTGTGTGTGTGTGTGTGTGTGTGTGTGTGTGTGTGTGTGTGTGTGTGTGTGTGTGTGTGTGTGTGTGTGTGCGCGCGCGCGCGCGCGCG
>VOQJ01014337.1:30389-40713 GCA_015052665.1 Apistogramma diplotaenia | reverse complement strand
TCAACATTTGTCTATTCCGTATTCTTGTTCCTCCGTGTGTTCTTTTTCTCATACCTGAAGCCTCTCCACCCCCCCCCCCCCAACTCCTCACATCAAAAATGATGAGTCTGCTCCTGTCAGACTTTTAAGAGCACCTTTGTTCTCGAGCTGCTCTTGAACCATGACCAAATTTAATGGACCTGCTTGCTGCAGTTACTAAGGTAATTATAGATGTCCCAATAAAACTGCAAGAAAAGTTGTCCTATTAAAACCAGAGTCCTTAGAAATTAATTAATCTCCGCTCTCTAGGCTCCCTTTGGCCACCACAACCACGCATTTGATTACTAAGAAAAAAGAAGTTGGTGCACAAAATTCTAGTCTTTGTGTCTGAGATGACCAATATTACAGATATCCTCTGTCTGTAACTGTCTGAGGCCTTCAGAATAGAGCCTGAGCTACTTGTACATATGCTGACCTCATTATTTGAAGCTTCAGCCATGTTTAATACTGTATGGACATCCACCATTATAACATCTGTGGCAGAAAGTAAGATCCACTTTGGAAGTTCATCAGGTCATCCAGAAGCGCACCTAAGAAGCCACATATGACTTTAACTTGTACTAGATAAAGCCTGGTTGGTTCTCAACCACCAGTGACATTTAGAAAAATCAGACAAGCAACATGCTAACCTGCTTAGACAGTTAAACGCGATGCAAGCTTCAATACTTCATTAAAGTTTGGAGGTATGTCTGAAATCCAATTTCTATTGCTGGAAATGCTAAAACCTGCCTTGACATTTCAATTCCCCAGAGTAATTGCTGTATTTTGTCTCGGGCTTTTTCTGAGATAAGCCATGAGCTTTCCTAGCTGACATAATAACATGCCAAATCATCCCTCCTCTCCAGAGCTACAAAAGGGATCAAATCGTTAGAGGACTTTATACCAAGGCTGTACATTATACCTCTGACAGCAATGAATCTGCAAATGTAGCAGCTCCAAATGCCCTCTTAGGAGCGCTGTAGAGATGAGGTATTTTAGTCCCCCCCCACTAAGGCAAGAGTGTTTTAACATAAACTGCTGTATTGTAGATATTCAGATGGGGTAAATATTTATAGATGATTTACAGAACTCTCTGGCATTGCCATTTCCTAATAGTTTATAATACAGACTATTTTTAAAAAATGGAAGGACCTATCAGGACATCACCTTTTAGTTTTTCGACCATTTCATTTCAAATTCTGAAATTTGCTTTAAGTCACTTTGTTTCTATGGAACCAGAAGTCAACTGGATCTGATGGAGAATGTGGGGACACTGCATGCTCATTTATCTGAGTCTAATATGACCATAAGTTACAAGATGAACCTCATGCTGGTTCACTGCAGTGACAACCCAGACTGTTCCTCAACTGGTGGCTGTCTGTTACCAGGTAAAATCTATTCTATCAAAGTTGATGCACCAAAAACCTGAAAAGATGCCACGGAAACTGAATCGCCTTCAAACTGAAAGTTTCTTTTTCAAGTTTCAGTACAGCTCAGAGTAAATTGCAAGTGTTTGCAGACAAGATGGGCCCTTCCATGCAAACTACAGGCAACTGCCACTCGCAACCAGTCAGGGAATACACATTTTCCCCTCGTGACTGGTGGTTGCCAGAAGGTTGCTGACCCTCTGTTTGACTGAGGCCAAAGGCAACCATAGGACAACCCCTCAAATTGTTAAAGCATGTGCTGGCCAAGCATTTTCCCCATTTACCCAGCTAATCAGCTACATTTGCAAGAGGTAATATTCTTTCTTGTGAACACAGATGGGTAAATCTTAATACAGCAATCCACCTGAGATGCTGCTAAAATATGTGAGCAGTGTGAGGAGAAGATGGTCAGCGGGGCATATTAAAATCTCAAATATCCTCAGCAAAGACGTGCAGCAGGGAAATCCACGAGAGCTCAGCCATTAAGGAGTACTATGAAACAAAGACCTCCAGAGAAAATTCTCATAATATTTCAAATGATTTTTGTGGGAAAAAAATATTTTGTCCTTGACAAGCAATAATTTATGAAAAAGGCACTATTGTTGAAAAAAGCAGTTGTGTTTACATCTATAAAGTGAATATAGAGAAACCTATTATGCCCAAGATACTTGCTTACATTGCAGCAATACAAAATCTCCCCCACATAACAAAAGCAACCCCACCACAATAGGAAAATATGCAAAAACCAATGCAGGCTGTGGCTAAGTATGAACACAAGTTTCCCCACCACTGAAACAAACATCATGAAGGATCACAATCCCTAAACTTACAGCAGGCGGTAGACGAGGTGGGTGCCTCGCACTGCATGAACTTCTGCATGTATATAAAGTTGTCTCTGTCTGACTGAGACCAAGTTAAAAGAAATCCAATTGAATGAGGACAAAAATTTAAGATATGCAAATACACACAAAGAGCCAGAGGCATCCGCAGCATCGACAGCAGAACGGCA
Source organism: Apistogramma diplotaenia (assembly GCA_015052665.1). Taxonomy (NCBI): domain Eukaryota; kingdom Metazoa; phylum Chordata; class Actinopteri; order Cichliformes; family Cichlidae; genus Apistogramma; species Apistogramma diplotaenia. The sequence goes on along the minus strand of VOQJ01014337.1, from coordinate 38,259 downwards.
ACTTTTGCTTTGAAGCAGCACGTGTGGCCCAGTAAATAAAAGCTAAACAGCGGCTAATGAAGTCTCTCAGAGCCTGGCACAAACACCACCATTCTCCTGCTGACTGTCCTCAAAGCAGCACCAGTGGGGGTTTGTGGGTAGGGGGAAACAAGAATGCGAAGTGATGTCAGCAGTGATGCAGACGTTTTTCACCGTTACAGAAGGCAGATTTTCTGTGAATAGCTGGAGGTAGCCACATTAGAAGCAGAGCAGCACACTACAGTAGATTGCCTCATAAATTTGGATGCATAACAAAGAAAGGAGAAGTTTAGGGATGCCAGCGCTTGTAGATATGCAGAGGAACAAAGTTGGGCTGCACATATCTACTGTTCCTCAACACCTCTGCAAACCAGCAGATTCAGACTCTTCGGGGTGGCTGCAGGTCACCTACCAATCAGAAGGTTGGCGGTTCAATTTCTGGCTGCTTTGGGCTACATGCCAAAGCATCCTTGGACAAGATACTGAACCCCAAGATGCTCTCCGATGCAAGCGTTGGAGTGTGAATGTTAAATAATAAGCACTTATTATTATATCTATTATCATTAGCTAATAAGTACTTCGCTTAGATTCATATGGAAGCGCGTGTATGAATGTGGTGTGAATGGGTGAATGCAAACGTGTTGTATAAGCACTTTGAGTGCTCAGTAAGAGTAGAAAAGCGCTATACAAGAACTAGTCTATTTACCAACTAGTTCATTCTTGCTGTGAGCACGCTCACCACTGTGCCACTATGCTGCTCTAACATGTGGGAACAGTTTTGTCTGAAGGATCTTACCTGGAGAGGGTGCTTGGCTGTCCATCACTGCTTTTTTAGGAGTTATAACTCTTGTTTTTTACATTTCACTCCTCAGCCACATTTCAGTTTAAAGTGGCTCCTTTTAAAAAGCTTCAACTGCAGTTCAACCATATTTAGGCAAAAAAAAAGAAAAAGAAAAGAAAAAAGTATTCATCCCCGGGCAGCACAGACCGTTTTTTTTTAACACAGATTAGAAATCAAATTAGAGCAGCACCTTTTGCAGTTGCTCACGAGTGTAACTGCATGTTTGCCATCAATTAAATAATATCTGGCAAATTGTGATTGCCAGCAAAGATTAAGACCTTGCCGTCTTGCGCAGGAGGCCAATTAGAGCTGCTGTGTTAACACCGATAGAACGAGCTCGATAAAATCCAGGCGTGTGTATCGATTACAGCGAGGGAAAACCACCAAAGATGTTTTCTCACATTTTGAGTAGCAACGCCTGCCTTTCATCAAATTTACTAATACAGAATAATAAGAGGAAATGAGGCAGCCTCTTTCAACAGTGATGACAGGCAAGTCAGTACAGGAGAAGGGAACACAGTTGTCTTTGTTCATCGCTATGCACATGCTTCAAATTATAGCTATTATTTTGGGGTAAATTTAAAAAAATCTAACTTGATATTTAGAGTTCATAAACCAAACATGTCACAAAAAAAGAAAAACGATGGGATATATTGAAGGTAATCAAATCCCTAAATTTGTTTGGTAAATGGTTATTGGGGAAGTAATTGTTTGTTTACCATATGTGAGCCTGCCCCCCACAACATACGGAAGAAGGGGGATTTGAGAGGAGAAGCCTAAAAGGGGAAAAAGAAAGAAGGCGTTTGGGTAAACAAGAGGAAAACTACGACGGGGAAGAAAAAGGTGAATGTACGGAAGTCAAGTGGCATATTCACTGCTCCTTTGTTTGTCTTAGAAGGCAGAAAATAAAGAAAACAGCAGAATTCAATTTTAAAAAAATGGGACATTTACAGAATTGCAAACATTTTTAATGGGATGGAAGGTTTTAATTATAGCAAATTAGTCAGACAATCAAACTCGCTGATTTAACTACAGTGTACCGTGGTGATGTTGCAAGCAGCACAATAATGTGGCTGACTTTGTGTTTCTGTGACTGTATGTGACAGGAGAAATGGGGGGCGGAGGACAAAACAAACAGTGGGGGCAATAAATCTGAGGAGAGCCCTGTAGAGGCAGCAGGAAGGAAGAGGAAACAGCTCTGACAAAGCACCGCATTAATGACCGTCTCCCTTCAAAACCCAAACTAATTTACTAATTACGACCACCTGTTGCCTCACTTTTCCTTTTCCTTAGGAGCTACACGACTCGAGCAGTTTCACTTTACCTGTTCAGCCTGTGCGTCTGCTTTGCTTACCCTCAGCTGGCGGACAGCACAGAAAAGCACACGCTTCCCACACACCACTGCATGAGTGTTAATTGCTTTCTTACAATCTAACTAAAAGCTCCATAATGTTGTTCTTCAAATCAGAAAAAGCAGCTTTTTCTCAGCACCACTTTGTCCACCAATTCAACAGAAGGCATTTCATTATCACATTAAATATGTGGTTTTTGGACCACATGAGTGGCACAATAGGACACAACCGCATACAGTGTCTGTTTGCATCAGGTAGCAGGGGAAGCAGACCCTAACCCCATTACTCCGTCCATTAAAAGCATATTAAATGTTCTGCAAAAACACGTTTGGAACCTCGCAGCTCGTCGGCCCCCTAAAGGTCAGTTATCCCCACAGTGAAAACACTGCTAATTAGCTCACAGGTTCATCGTGATAATTACAGAAAAAAAAAGTTATTCTATTATTTGTATAGGCTGTGAGCTAATACTGAAGTGCACTGAATTACTGTAGGCCGCGCTTACTCACACACCAATAATACTCGAGGAACTGTAGTAGTTAATTGGAGAGCAGACGTGTGTTTACTTTGCAAAGAGAGAAGGGGATTGGGAAATTATCGACAGGCAGGTCTGCTGGAGTGCGGATTGCCCTTGAGCACTCAGTCTCTGGCCCAGTGATTACACAAGTGTCTACTTTAAATTCAGGGTAGTTTGCAGATCATTAAGGAAATAGTCTCGAGTAGCTCTGCATCATACGGATAGTGGGAGGAAACGGGAATATGGCAGACTGCTCAAATCCTGAGCAGGATCAAGTGAGCACTTGTGGAAAGAGCTACTTTCCATAGTTAAATTTGGGATTGTGAACTTTGTCAGCACAGAAAAGAATGAGTGTCTGTAGATGTGAAATCCGCACAATGCATGCATCTATTGATCCTTTAGCCTTTTGTCTGCCTGCCAACCAAGCTGGATTTCAAACTTGGAGAGGTGGAGCAAAAATGTAAAGAATTACATTTTTCATTGTATTCCATTCATATACACCCAGAATCGGTCGCTGGCATGGCTGATAACATGTGCTTGATTGGAACAACTGCATTTTGAAGTTATAAAAATAAGCAAACTACACTTTCATCACTCATTAATAATAAAACAAAAGCAGTGCACAGCTTTGTCACGTTCTCTTACTTCAAGAGTGTGGTGCTCACCCACTGCAACCAAAGGGGCCACATTTTTATTCCTATACTGCACAGTTTGACCTTTAGATGTCTGCAGGTTACATTTTCTATAATTACCCAATAAGTAGGCTATTGTTAACCTGATTGACATTAGCAGCAAGGCGCCAGGTTGGGTACGTAACCCCCAAATAACTCTGCGGTGACCCTCGTGCCCCCTCGATAGGCCACGGCAGTTATGCTAACATTCAGCCATCAATGTGCCATACAACTCAAACAAAGGAGGGAAATCTTGAAAGGTGGTGGTTTGGGGGGAAAAAAATAAGTAGTTGTTGCGCATATTTGCCAGATGCAAATAAGCCGCAATAAGTAATCCTGTTCATCCCGCTGCGTGCTGAGGAATCTGTGATTTCAGTTCTGCATTCATACAAGGCAGGAGTCTGTGGATGAACACCTACGGAAAGAAAAACTAGAAATGCTGATGCAACGGAGATCACTCAGACAAGCAGGTTTGGGGGATTGTGTTTGACATAAAAGACAGGAAAGCTTTGACCCTTCTTAAATCAGTCTGCCGGTGCATTTAAAGAGCACTGAGACTGTCAAGGAAGACAACTTCTACAGTAACTCGGGCTGTTAAAGGCAAAAAGATAAAAATGAATGCCGTGCACAATAGCCCAAAAGTCTCGGCCAAGCTGCAGTTTGTATCCATGTGGACTGAAGAATTTGAAGGAACTGAACATTTGGGTTTTGCGTCTTTCGTAGGTGAGCGCCAAAGATTTGTTTCACCCACTCAGTGTCTGGCAAAACGTGCAACACGGTCACGATCTTTCCCTTTGTTCCCGAGTTATGCTGTTGAACAGCAGTCAAAAATGTTTTGTTTTCAAGAAAACAAGCGTACTTTGGTTTGAAGTCACAAACTCTGATCTGTTCATCGTTGGGTTCGAGTGAACATTGGCCCCAAATTTGCAGAAATCCCCTTCAAAGCGATATTAAGATTACAAGAAAGGTCATGAACAGATGGACAACCCAGAAATATAATGCCTCCGGTCACGGCTGTTCCCAGGACAGAGACATAAAGCAGATCAAGATGAAAAATGATTTGTGGCTTTATTTTAAATTCCAATAAGGGAAAACAGCTGAGAAAAGCAAATGCAGAAATGACTTAGAAAATCTGGAGCTTAGATCACACTATAAACTGCTCCTAACTATCTAGATTTCTCACATAGCACAATACTTGGAATCAAAACATCACCCAGACCAGCATTTTTAATACCGCAGAGCGAAGCAGATCACAATTTATCTGAAAAAAAATAAAAATTGTATTCCACATTACCCAACGCTCCCACATTGTCACCCATTGAGTTCTTTACCCTGTGCCAAAAATATTAGATACATATATGTGCGAGAGGAGTGAGAAGAAAAAAAAAAAGCAGAGAGAGACCTCCAAGTTTCTGTCTCCTGTTCTGACAGTATCACTGGAGTTCACTGGACCTTGCGGTGACTTCACAGTAATGATTGTCATAAAAAAAATATTTGCTGAATTTCAATTGGCGCCTCCTGAAGCAGCTCGCTGAAACGATGCTGCCTGGGGGCGGGACGGGTTTTTAAAGCAAGTCATTAGTAGGCACTTTTAAAACTCACCACCATTACCATTTTATTTTCCTTGTCAAGATTTATAATAAAATTAATTTTGAGATGTGTAATTGCTGGACAGCGCGCAGCGTGGATATTGACTCTGGCCGCAGAGTCGGGAGTAATTGACATGCTCAGCGCTGACTGTATTTATCGGAGCTGAGGGGTGGCCAAAGCGCCCTCTGCCAAAGCCTACCTCTGCCATTCCAGTGCTGACATCTGGGCTTGATTCACCAAGGTATTTTCACAGTGCAACAATGTGCAAACAAGTATAATGAACAAAGCACCCCCCCCCACACACACACACCAAAAAATGCTTTGCATGATGCACAGCCTACATGAAATAAATAAACAAACCAAATGAGGACACAATAAGGCACTTTGGGATCCTATTTTTAAATCCAGATGCTTGCGGCCTCAAAAACCGAGCCTTTAATGAGACTCGATGACAAGCGATGGAACGGGGTCAATTTGTGCTTTTGATTCACCAAGACTTTGGCTCCTTCTGTGGTCTGACACAGGAGGGGGAATGGGGATGAGTCCAAGTTAACAAACTTTCTGGAGCTCTTTTTGCAGCCTTTTTAAAAAAAAAAAAAAAGTAAAAGAATTACACACTCTTAAAAGTTCCACAGAAAGCCGTTTTTCCTCCATATCCCATATCTGTGCTGACCAAGAACATTAGAGGCACAAAAATGTCTGCTGGTAATTTAAGCTGCGAATGGCTAAACTGTCACAGATACATCCACATCATTAGAGCATTACAAACACTAATACTTTTGTGTTCAGTCAAAAGTTGGAGCCAAACACAAGAGGTTCATTATTTTTCCCGTCATTTTCAGGAAGAGATGCTGCAAATTTCATGGACCACTGCGGATCTAACTGGAGTCGTGACGGATAAAAGTCAGATGAGGTTCAGAGAGAAACCATAATATCCCTCAGATAGACAATGTTAAATCATATTGTCACACTCACACTCGTAAGATGCTTTAAGAGCATCCTACTAAGCAAATAAATCCTCACAAGTCGCATGTGTGACCATCTCTGGCTGCTCCTTAAACTGAAAGGAAACCACCTGTCCAGAAGCTGCACGTTTGCATCATCTTTCATTTGTCACACCTCAAGGTACATTTGACCCCAACCTTATCAGAAAGATGCAGCCAGTGGCTTCACCTGACAACAACTGGTGGATTTCCTGGACTTGTTGAGATGCATTTTAAGAAGATTATGATCAGCTCGACATTTAAACCTGAACATCTGCAGCAAATCGTATCCAGTGTCTCTTGGACGGCTCGCTTGTCTCATATTTTTCCGTCATTATTTCATTACGAAAGGGATGAAGGTCTCTCCTCTCTTTGAATACGCGGTAATTATCACAGATGAAATGAAAAGCTTTCTTGTCACAATCCTTTTACATCTTTGCCGCGTGCTGGATTAGGGATGTTACTAACGCAGACCACACGGAAGCGTGTAGAAGGAAGTCATTAGGCGGAGACAGCGAGATTCATCGGGAATAGAAGCAAAATCTAAAGATGCAGGCTCGGAACGCCGGTTAAGCTTTGAAATGGAGCTGTTCTACATGACCCAGGAACATCCAAACACTGTTAAAAGGAGTGAACAGGTTTACTCAACAGCCTCTTGGAATGAGAGCCGCTGAATGGACTAAAATAGCATTCTTCATTAACAGACTTTAGGGAGCGCTTTTCGTCCCAGTGGAGCCCGGCAGATGCCGTCTGCAGACCCGGAGGTCTGGGCCTCGGGGCTGATTGTGTAGTCTGAGCAGAATGCACAAGGCCACAGGGTCTGGCAATGACACTTAGCACATGTGAAACCAGCCGTGAGCGCCAGCTGAAAGTCCATTGCTGACTGCTGCAGGCGATACGGCGCAAGAATGAACAGGCAGCACCAGCAGCAAGCTGTTCACTGACAGACCAGCGTTATTTGGCTGTTAACAGGTCCCCAGCTGGTGTCTGCTGTGTGCTGTATGTGTTAGCCTGGTAGCATGCCACTGTTTTGGTCTGCTGATGTTCACGAGCATGTGTGCAGCATGGATGTTGGCATGAAAGCGCCAGAGGCCCCCCCGAACACAAGCTGCCACCAGAATAAAGAGGCAACAGCGAGCATTTATTTAGACAGCTTGCGTCTACGACAGGCGGAATGCAGACCACAAGTTTCGGGGCTGAAGTGACTGAGAGCGCTCGTTTGTACACTAAAAGCTCTCGTGCACGGATTGGGTTACAGCTAGATCAGAGTCTGGGACTGGTAGCAGCATTTTCACCGAGCTGGGGGGGTTTAATGATCTGACGGAGCATCTACTTCTGAAAGTACATGAAACGCACAAACAACGTAATCCGTGAATAAGAGACAATTACGGCAAGATGTTTGCATAATTTTTACTGTCTTGTTAAAATTATTAGACAGATCTCTGTCTTTTGATATTCTTTTTTCTTGGGGGGGGGGGTACATGTCAGTGGGACGCTGACACGCTTTTGTTTTCTTGTTTTGTTTTGTTACAATGGATTACAGCCCAGTTTTAGCACATAGGGAGTAAATGAAGTTGGGAAAGCCACTGAAGCATGTCTCCAGCAAAAGAACTTTCTCATCTCTAAGCGGGAATGCCTGCGGTTTTGGTTTCCATCCCAAAACCTCCTTGGGTCACCGACATAATTTAATGAATCACTTGGGGTGGCTTCAAATAAGAGTCAACGGGTCCTTGATGGCACCCCACTGAACTGGCTCCCCACCACTGATCATACCCCACACCGCATCCATGAACCCCAAATGAGAGGCTGTCAGTGCGTCGCAATTCTGCATGTAACCATCTCCCCCCCCCCCCCCCCCCCCCCCCCTTTCTCTGTCTTTTCTCTTCTCCCCTGTTTTCTCT
>VOQJ01014337.1:12165-30369 GCA_015052665.1 Apistogramma diplotaenia | reverse complement strand
CCACAACCCCCAAAGAAGCGGTCGCGTGCCCCTCGCCATTTTGTGAGTATTCCCCCCCCCCCCCCCCCCCCCCACGCTTTTGTCCTGTTATCTTCTCTCAAGCTCTTTGATATCAGCAAAAAAATACAAAAATAAAAAAAATTAGCATTGGTTTTGCTTATTTGCTCAGCTAAGCAAAGAAACCTCTCATAATTTTGTGACACTAAAGGCCCGAAGAGGCATTTTCTTGAAAAAAAAAGCACTTACACAAGATGAAAATGTACTGTGCTTCATTACGCTGTGGGAATTACAAGTCAGTTACAGTAAGACGGGATGTTCCACTAAAACAACATTCTCAGGAGACAATTTATGCCTGAGCATCCCGCTGCCAGCAGAACTGCGACAGGGCCTCCTAATGAGCAGCTTTCTCCAAAATGCAATTAATTGACCACAAGAGGTAAAGACAGCTTTTCCCTAAAGAAAGACATCAGTATTTACTCGTATTAAAGGGCATCAGTCGACTTTGGACCTGTGAAAAATGCAGCAGCCCCAGGATGCTCGCCAACATCAAGAAACCCTGCTTGCAGACTTGTGCTGTGAGCAAGCGACCGCCCTCCGATGAAGCTTCGTTTCTGCAAGCACGCCATGTAAAAATGACTTTAAAACGCCGTCTTTGTTCTGCAAGCAGCCAATTTGCTGACCGTGAAAAGTAAACTTCCACATCCAGCGGTGCTTCCAAAGCTTTGGGGACTGTTTCGCTTTTTGAGTAGGTGTTTCCAAGTTTGAAATGCTGTGACAAATGGGTAGACGGGAACACCGTGTTCTGCTTGTGACGGGAGCAAAACTGTCTCCTTGTGCTCGAGCATGAAATAGATCGGTCAGGTCGTCTTTCACGGGAAAATTGTTTACCGTTTTCCAAAGTGTATCACAATCGCACAAGTTTGGACTGCACTAAAACTGTTCTCATTTTCTCTTTGGAATTTATTTGATAGCGTGAGGGTCTCTGATTTCAGCAACATGGTACACCGCAGGTCTTATATAACAGAATATATCAACGCCATTCTGTGGACTGTTGGCAGCGACTGTCAAAAGGGCCATCATTACTCTGTGATACTGGGGATTCCCCGTGAGGTCCTATTCATTAATCTTGTCAAGTGCGAGACCACAGTGGTACTGTATTCCTGCCTCTGACACTGTTGCTATGGGCATGTTATTAACGTGCAAATGTACTTTGAAGACAACCCAATGGCAGCCTAAAGAGAAAGCAAGCCATGCTCATCTCATCAAGATGAACATTCCAGTCATTAGGAATTTTGGGCAGGGGGGATTCTTTCTAATCACCATTGTCAGGATTAATGTGAGTTGACAAAGTCCATCAGTTTGAACCTTTGCCTGTCCACATGATTGCCTCTGTCTGGCAAACTGTGTTGCTGCTAATGAGCCAGAGCAGGCCCAATACCGAGATGAAAAGGAAGAGAAAAACTTGCGCTGAGCACAGGCTTGTGCTTGATCACAGCAGGATTTTTAGCCAAGTTTAGCAGGAGATGGTGAAGGAAGGCCCAGTGTCTATAATACCTGATTCTCCAGGTCTTTTTTTTCCCTTAAGGAAACAGCTTGTAACCTCATTAATGATTTGTTATGTGTGCAGCAAAACCATCCTTCATTAACAGTAAATGATTCATTGCACTTGTGCTGTTTCATAAATACAAATTTGCTAACAATGCTTATGTTTTGAATGAATTCTAACAAATCAGACTGGGAAATTGAGGAGATTACAAACTAAAACAAATCAAATGCTCAATTTTAAGTGTTTTAAGTGTTGGTCTGCTGTCACAACTGCCCCCCCCCCCGCACCCCCTTGAAACAGCAGAAATTCACAAGCTACTCAAAAACTAATACGCGCTTTTCATAGTGTAATTCTTGAAAGTTTGACATCTGAGAGCCCACAATTTCACATCCTATCCACACTAAATTGGATTCAAATGAGGGGGGGGATCATTTTTATACATCAAAACCAAATTTATCATAACAGCTGAACCACAAAGACTTCACACATAAACAACTAGAGGTGTTTTGTCATCGTCAATCCATCCGTATCTGCGCTCCAAAGCCAACTGGAGAACATTTGGACCTGTCAGCTGCATGAGTGAATGTGCTGCATGATTCATTTTAACCAAGTCAACTACAGTAATGCAATACAGTACAGTGATATATCTATGACAAAATCCTGCCATTATCATATAGTACTGTGATTTGTTTTGTTTTTTACTAAGGTTAACATATTCACCAACAGGAAAACTAACCTGTTACTTTCTAACTGGCCAAAGGGGGCTGTTTTTTACTTAATACTCATTGTGTGAAGGTATTTAATGCAACAACATTATTGTCTCCAAAATCTTTCTTTGTATGGTTATTAATTAGAATTTAACAAGATGAACTGCATCCACTACACCCATTCACTGCTTTTCTATGACTGCCTGCCACTGCTATTATACCGCTTTTAAACAGTTTAGCTTGTTATGTGGGTGCTGACAATGTCAGAATTTATGACTCCAGCGCCCCCGGTCATATGTCAGCTATAAGTAGTCGCATGCATGGAGAAAATATAACGAAAATAAGGACATGCCTATGCTAATGCTAGAAAAGCGGGGCTGTGATTAGATAAATTGAGACGCAGCCAGGTGCAGTCTGTCTGGCTGCCACCTAACCCAACTAGCCTGTGCTAGACAGAGAGGAAGAGGAAGGCAGCCCTCCTACTCCTCCTCTTTGGAGCTGTCGCTTGTGTCTATTGTCAGAGGTTTTCTAATGGAGCGGGACAGAAGCCCAACAGCCAGTGAGACCTTGCAGATTGGGCTTAGTGAGTGGGGGGCTAGCTGTCACACTTCTGAGGATGCAATTAAAAGGAAAAGGCCTAGGCCTGCTGAAGTCATCACTTAACGATGAAGAGACAGGTTAGCAGTTCATTCCAATCCTTACTGGACGGGAATATTTTTGCAACATTTTTTTTTTTTTTGCAGGGCACATCAATAAGAATTCATTATTGTAAATCCCTGACTCTGCAGGAGTGAGACAAAAAGCATTACTGTACATTATTGTCTAGCAAATACACCCGCAGCGGCATAACTGCTTTTTCTTCGAATCCAGAGAACAAGTGGCTCAGGGAGATGAAAACACTTTTTTCACCCCTTTGAAGCTAAATATCTGTGAGAGGACAGAGAGAATACTAATGATCGCATTTGTTTTTATTTACATTCATCTTCACAGGGCTTTGCTTTTATTGCAGCAAGGGAGGAAAGTGTGAGGCTGGAAACGGGGTAAAAGTAATGAAACATTGATGGAGATAAAGGTTAACTGTTCTTCTCCGAGGGACTTTTGATGACTAATTGATTTGGCATACAGAACGGGATGACATGGTGTGTCCTTTTGAAGGAGAAAGGGAAGCGGTTTTGTTCCTTCCTGATGTATCAGACAGTAATTAGCAGATGAACGAAAGTTCCCCTCAAGTCAAATATCATGAGAAAACTGATTTTCTGTCCTTTTGGAGCTGGGTGGCATTTCCTTCTTTATGGCTGGGTGACAGAAGCTAATTAACCAGCCACATATTTTCCCTCCTAGCTAGTAACTCAAATGATTTAGCAGCCAAGTTTGTCACCCACACGTGTCTGCACGAGGCGGAAATGATTATTATCGAGTAGACGACTCGCGTACGCTGTGCGTGGAAATTTAATAACGGCTTCATTTCAAAATATGCAGGTTTAATTTGCTAGCTGTGCGTGGAACACAGCATGTGATCATCAACTACACTAAATCCCTCGTTCATCATTTAAAAATAACCCAGGAAGACACCTGACACGACAACTGTGTCTGATGACAGGCTGTGGCATGCCGAAAGCCGGTCCAGCATGCGAGAGCAGCCAGTGCCTTCCATTTCAAAGCCAAAGGAGCCGATGGCCCGTTGTACTCACTGAGGCTATTTGAGAGAGTTGACCCCTGACCCCATCGCCCCACACCCTGATCGCATCCCACCGCGCGTGCTTTCAAGCGTCCGACCCTCTAACCCTCGCGCCGTGCCTTTGGCTTTAAAGTGTGAAGCGCGTATCGATTACCCAATTCCTCCCCCGAGCATCACCGTCACTTCATACTCGTTTAAGAGGCGATATTAGATTGCAGCTTCGGCATCGCTACAACATGCAGGACATATGTGCACTGAAAAAACACAGAGCTTGTGTCGGTGCTCCTGTCAAAAATATCAATCATCGGGATTCTTCATCGTCATAAACCTCTGGAAGTCTCTATCATAAATGCCGCCTCTGCAGAGAATCAGAGGTTGCTTTAACCTTGGCCTCATTGCTACAGCTTTTCTCCCTCTGGCCTCACTAGCAAATGCATTAGTCAGTGAGTGCCAGGCATAGCTCTCTATGCCAGTGTGGTATGACTAGCCCAGCCTGGGTACCCTCATTGGCCCTCCATGCTTATTTACAGTTGCATGAGTGTAATAAAGGCCCAAGCCCAACAGGTGGCATTATTTATAGTGAGCCAGGCCAGGACAGGGGCCAGGAACAGCCAGGGAGAGGTACCGACAGAAATGAAGAGGAAAAAAAAAGAAGAAAGAAAACTGAACATAAAAACGGGCATGCAAAAAGCGAGGGCAAAGAAGAAAAGATGCTCAATGCAGGGAAACGCTGGCATGTTGGACGGAGATTTTTTGAGAAGCGTGCATGAAGAGATGATGTGGAAAGATGCTCGATGGTACGACAAAGATGGATGGGAAGCAGATATTTAGCAATAACCAGCATTATCTCTGCAAATAGCTCTGTCTGTCTGAAACTAAAAACAAATTACTCAGTGCACATGCACCACACAAGCTCTCACTTCTTGTTGTGTCCATGCAGGAAACAAAGCATTTGTTCTGCAGCAGTGCCTACCGTATCCTGGACTTTTTAAACCAAATCACAGAACATCAAAATGAAATTATATTTTAAAAAAAAAACCTCTACAGTAAGAAGGGATCATGTTCATTATTCTAATCCACACTGTAATGACCATATAAAGCAGATTGATGAGATTATATTCTGATTGCCATAGCTGGTACCGTTTGCTGTCTCTAATGGCTGCCAGAATACAGCAATTAAGTCCCTGGGATTAGAAGTCTTTTCAATTGATCCCTTAGTCTCGCTTGTCAGCATTACAGCAAATCGCCTCCCCAACATTCTGATTATCCTTTTTTTTTTTGTATCTCTCAACTAGATTTTTTTTCCCTCCCCACTCTTTGCATCACTAAATTAGAAATACGGGTCCTCATTGCATTGCAAAAGAAATACAGGCGAAGTTCGAGGGGAATCCAATCCAGCTGAGACCGTCTCCACTTGCCGTTTCAGTGTTATTGCATAATTCAGGTCTTTTATTTAAGAAAACATTCCTGCACTGCAAGGGGGATGCTGAACGAGAGCTCGGTTGCACACTACACTTCGCTTTTGTTCTCTGGCTGAAAAAGTTGGGTGCAAATTGCCGGTTACACAATATGGAGATACTAAAACACACGAGCTGAAGGGCGACTCTTCAGCAACAACTGAGACACTGTGGGAAGTCTGTGTGGCATTCTGACCACTTCAAAGCTTCATATTTAATGTTCATTTGCATTGCATGTTTACATAATTACATGCTACAAAATGCCGACTCAGCTCGTCTGCCAAGCTTAACAATCAGGTGTAAACTGCAGTGTTTCCAGAAGTGAAATTCTGCTCTGTGTTGTGCATTCTTGTGTTAACTCCTTGTGCTAATATTGCTTTACATAAAGCGAAGTACTACTTGGCTCGGTGGAAAATGTAATGTCATTAGCTATCGAATAAAGACATCTGACATACCTGAATTCAGTCGAGGCGATCCAAGACAAGTTGCGGGCAAAGGGCGATGGGGAGAAAGAGAGAAACAGAGCAGTGTTACTATTTTCACCAGGCTTTTTATTTCACGGTAAAGCAAATCTGATATAATGTAAAAGCTGACATCTTGAATTTAGACCCAGTGAGGGTGCAACATGCTGTCAGATAAGGATATACACAGTATTCTCAGGCTGTCGACGCTGTTCAAATAAGTATAAAAACACATTGGCCTTCCACTGAATGATATTTGAAGCGACTGCTCTAAAAACACTCTGAGTCAAAACTCTATCTTCTCAGATCCATTTCCAAAAGAGAGGATCCACCAAAGCAAATGGAAACACTTATGACTTCATCCTTGACCATCATTGTTCATTATTATTTTCCCGTCCTTTCCTACAATTCAGCACAATTTTGATGTTTTCTGAGTGCTGTCATAACAGATAAGGACCACGAGTCTTCCAAGTTAAATATCTGGTTCACTCGTTGCTGCAGCGCGCACAGGCCAACAGTTGCAGATTGGACAGGGGCAAAAGAAGGGGTGTCAGAGCCAGGATATATTACCTGACTGAAAAAACTATCCAGATGGATTTGTTGACACTTTTTTTTTAACTTGCTGGCAGGACCCTGTGGCCGTGCTGTTGACAGCATGCATAAATACATGGATTATTGACTGAACACAAACACAATCCCATCTGATGAGTGTCACATATACATACTGCAGAGACACAAAGAGGACCGTGCAGATTTAAAAGGTCCTCTGTTCATTAGAGGGGCGCCCGGTTCTCTCAGCTCATTCGCGCCGATGCACGTTATACCAGGGTAGCCGAGTGGAGCGGCTCGTTATCTGATGACACTGTAAATGCGAGGGGAACATCCTCACTGTACAAGCTGTTTATGCACTCAATGAACATTTATGCCCAGTTCTTATTCTGCCCTATTTAACCCTAATGATTTTCTCTTTGTAAGTTTGTTCTTACAATGCAAAAGTACGCTTGCACTAAGTAAATTAGCTGCAGCATTTCTTCGGCTCCGTGCAGCTTTCCACTGGGCTGAGCGAGCCGATCGATCCTCAGACTGCTGCGCTCTAAAGAATGTATGGTTTCCTGCAGGAGCGGTCTACACTCGGATCTATAGCATGTGCATGTGGCCTGAATGCTTTTCCATGCGTGTGGAATTGGAGAAGTCAGTGCAGATATTAGCCAGTGTGACAAAAAACACGATGTTTTCTGATTCTTTATAGACTCGTGGCATTACTTAAACTACTCACCCTCCTTCACTCTGCTTAACAGGTGGTGTGAGGTGTTTCTGCTGTTATGCTGTGTTTGGTTTCCACCAAATGTGGTGTTGGGCATTATGGCCAAACACCTCCACTTGGGTCTCATCTGGTGTGTGTGTGTGTGTGTGTGTGTGTGTGTGTGTGTGTGTGTGTGTGTGTGTTGGCAGTTTCTCTGAGCGTTGCACGGTCTGACTGGCTACTGCCTTGAATGTTTTCTACTTGTGAGCAATCAAGTCAGGATTTTACTCTGCGATATTAAATACTTCTAATTTAATTATCTATTTACTGACAGAGATAAGCAACTTGCCAACCAATTTGTAATCACAGTCATACATGGTCATCCACAGCAGCTGAACCTTCCCTATCAGGTAAAAGCTCCTAATCAGCAGCTTTTTGACTTTAAGTTCCCTGAACTTGCAACCCTGTGCTACAATAAATCGCAGCCAGTATTTATGGAAGAGTTCAGTGAACCGTGGTCAGCATTTAACAGCAGTGCAAAGGGATCTTAGCACTCATTCATGAAGCTGGAGGTTTCACAGGGTACAGAAAGATATACAGGTATTTAATCGTACTCCTAGAGAACGAGATCAGATTTCTAGTCTTTCCAGCCCGGTGTTAGCCTCTATGGTTTGGGATCAGATGAGTTATGCTGCAGTTGTGGGCAGATACAACGAAAGAAAAACCATGCAGTTTTCAATTTAGCAAAGGCCAATTCACTGCAGACGTCCTTACGCTTTACATAAGTGTTTACACATTTCACATAAAGTTCAGCAATGCCAGATGCCTTTAAAAAGTACCATAAATCCAGTGTTTGGATTCCTAATATTTTCTCGTGTTTATGACTAGTAAACCTGCCCCGCTCTGGTTCTGCACGGAGGTAGCACTTTTCCAAGCTCCAGGGTGCAAGTTGCTCTGCACTCCGTCTCCATTTACTCAGGAGCGGATTTTGTGGTGAACTGCCAGGTCAAAGCCTGACTTTCACCTGATTTTCCCGGTTATTTGTTTTACTCGTGAGAGGCATTTTGTCCAGGAATGTAGCTAATACAGACGAAGTTTAAAAGCATCATTATTCTGCTGTGTAAGCTTGCTTGGAGCTTGCCATTATGTTATTGTAATATTTCAGAGTCTTTGGAGTTCCAACGAACAAAATTCTTGCACAAGTTTAAATTGAATTTGTCCTTCAATTTACTGGGGTACGGTGAGAGTTTCTGAAATGACAGGCATCCCCATAAGATATCGAAATGTTTTAAATTTGAAACTCCTTTCTGTGCACTTTACTGCAACTCAATTTAGCACACAGGATTTTACACAGACTCACTATTCTCCCTGGAGCCAATTACGACACTTTCTATCAGAGGACCGGTGCGCAAAATGGATTTCATTGTGCCTCTCAGCCTGCTTTCCATCTGAAAGCACTGAAATAGTGATTACATGCAGTAAAAACCGTCTTCCAAACGAATATTATACACTCCTGTCTTGGAATATTGTAACACAAGGTTGAGCGTCATGTTTGAACAACTACTTAGAGGACTTTCATCATGCTCTCGTGACGGAGTCAGTAATTGGAGTGCCCTTTGCCTCAGCACAAACCCACATGTTACACTGCTTTAATTTACATTCCTTCATTACGCACAGACCCGCCCACTGTGGGTTAAATATGTGGGCGCTGAAAAGTCATCCGTCCCGACCAGTTGGGGAACTTGTGACAGCAGAGCATCCTCAGTGGTTGGCTCGCGGCACTGCTCCAGAATCCCAGTTATCTGCACTGGGAGGACAGCTAAGGATGGGGTAAACAGGACGAGGGAGGGGCCTGGTTAAACGCGTCCCCTGTTCGCTGAACCACTTCGGTGGCCTCTTTCATTTCTTTCTGATATTTTCATAAATCAGTACCAAGTGGGGTGGACGGCATAGAAACAGAACTAAGTCGGGGAGTTTGGGACACCCGAGAGAGTTACAGCTGTCTTTGAGATTGCTCCAATGTGTGAGCGCAAGAGAAAGAATCCTTTTGTTTCTGCGCGGTTTGCCGCTTCACCGAGGGGCCTTTAATCTCCACGGTGCATACAAAGGCCCCATGCATCTCACATGAGGCTGAAACCTCAGAAAACGCGTGCAGGACAAGTAATGAGTTAGGAGGGAGAAAGCATAAACATGTTCCGGGAAGTAAAACTGCGTGTACACAGGCAGAGGAGAGGTTTAAAGAATGTTGGTGCTGGACACTGGAGGCCTGAAAAACAACACGTGAGCCGAGCGAGCGCTGTGAGGGGAAGAGCCACACTGCTAGGCATTAATTCATTACTGTTGTATTATTGCACTTGGAAACTCTAGATTATTTTACTACTTTGTGAGTAGTGTTTTAGGAAATGCACGATTTGGGAAGGATTTGCATCTTTATTTTATATTTCTCTCACTCACTGAACAGCGCAGACACCGTGAGAGGGGTGCTTGCCGGGCCTCCCAAAAAGGTGCTAGATCGGCTGGCCTGTACTTAGGGGGTGGGAAAATTCACAAAATCTATACAAAATCACTAAGTTTGCAATAGTGAAGTGAACCGATGGACGAGGATCACTGCTGTTAGAATCCCAACACTGAAAACCACATCAATAAACCGGCAAACAAACTTAGTTCATCTGTGCACCACGCAACACATACATCATGTTTTTAAGTGAGTCTTTTGTAATGTTCTCTTGAACCGCAAAGCATAATTGGCTGGGAAATAAATGGGAAATAAATCCTACACAAATTATATGCTCTTTAGTTTTGTTTGGACACGCTTTTGAAACTCACTCCCTCATCAATTAAACAGAAGCACTTAGACTGTAAACGAAAGGCCTCAACAGAAGGAAACACACGATCAATATGACAGAAACACTTAGATATTTTCATTTTGCTGCTCAAAAATATTGCCACATCCAACATGGCGGAAAGTTGTATGTCCTATAATTTCCACTGGACGGGGGGCCGTGGATAGTTGCAGGTGGCTATGTAACACATTAAACAGTTAACAGGTGTTTTACATTAATACATTATTAATTAGTTAAACAGTTACTATTTCTGGTTCCTGCTATTGAGGGTGGCAACGTTCGATCAATCAGCTGCTTTAAAAGAGTCATCGCTAATTATTGTCTTGTGTGATGTGCAGATGTATTTTTCTTTCCGCCTGCTGTTTGAGGCTGCATTATTGTGGCTTTTCCACAAAACATGGTTAAAAGCCCATCATCAGAGGAGGGGGGAGCGAGTGCACCACATGTTGGTTACCAACTCATTTACACACAATATGTAAATAAGCATCAAATATCTGTTTTTCTTACAGTAATATTCCACCAGGACAACAGCTAGACAATCATTTCCACACAAAGCAATCAAAAAAAATCTATGTAATTAAATTGCACTTTGTAATAATCAGCAGGAAATTCAGCAGGAAAGAAAATGTTCTATTATGCTTCTATTATGCTCGTCGAGCAGCCACTTCTGTGGCCCCAGCACCTTCTGGATTTGTCAAAATAAACGACTAAAAGGGAATCTCAGCAAGCAGCTTCTTCATCATCTAAACAAAAGGCATCACACAACGTCTGTGTAACAAGGCGAGCTCGTGACGAACATTCACTGCATCTCTTCCCCCACAAAAATGAGGTCAAAATCAAAACACATTTCAGTATGAAGTTTAATGCCCAAACGGATAAGTTCATAACCTTTCATCTCCAGCTGGAGTAATTGAAATTGAGAAAGCAAAGACGCATAGTTTGGAATTAGCTGCTAATGCTTTTAGCAGCTAAAGGAGTTAGCAACCTTAACATAACTAAATTCTGTTTTAGAGTGTCTGTGGGGAAAATCACCATTATCATACTTACAATAACATCTGCAAAACCGACACTATAGAGCCAAAAGTATTCAGTCATCCAGCCAAATCATTGAATTCAGGTGTTCCAATCACTTCAATGGCCACAGGTATATAAGCCCATACACTTGCAGACTGCTTCTACAAACATTTGTGAAAAATTGGGTCAAGTCGTGAAATTTTCTCTCTACTAAATATTCCACAGTCAGGTCTTAGTGGTATTATACCAAAGTGGAAGTGATTGGGAATGACAAGTCAGCCACAAAGTGGTAGGCCATGTAAAAATCACAGTGGGGTCAGTGAATGCTGAGGTGCGCAGTGCACACAGATCACCAGCCTTCTGCAGACTCCGTCACTACAGACCTCCAAACGTCATGTGGCCTTCAGATCAGCTCAAGAACAGTGTGTAGAGAGCTTCATGGCCGAGCAGCTGCATCCAAGTCTTACATCAACAAGGACAATGCAAAGGAGGACAACCCCACCCTGTTCCACCATGACTGCACACCAGAGCACAAAGCAGGTCCATAAAGACATGAATGAGCGAGTTTGGTGTGGAAGAACTTAACTGGTCTGCACAGAGTCCCGACCTCAATCTGATTGATTCATCCCAAAGATGTCCCAAAGATGCAAACTGTGAGGCAGAATGGGGATGTTACTCAAGTTCCTATGCATGTAAAGGCAGACAAGTGAATACTTTTGGCTGTACTGTGCAGCTTAGCACAGAGCCCAAACTAGAAACCAGAAAAAAATCCAAACTTTGGGAAAAAAAAAAAGTCTTAAAATAACCTGTTGAATCTTACATAATAAGCTAGGCTTCTCAGTTACCTACATCAAACTGTGAGTGAAATGTGCAAATGTACTAATAAACACGTGTTGGTGATTAAACACAGCCACTGTCTGTTGAAACAGGACTTCTATATGAAAACACTTAAATATAATACAATGTGGAGGTGAGTGTATTCAGGGCTGTTAAGAGGGCACCTAATGAAGCTGGACTAACTGTTCCCACTGCTTTCATTTCTTGTGGTAATCTAAGCTAAACTTATTTTCTCATCTAATGCAACTCCCTCACAATAAGTCAACAAGCATCGGGCCTAAAATACGAGCATCCCTTCAATATATTGACATGCAGACGCTATAAATCAACTAGCTGTGTGATTTGAATTATTTTGCTCCCCTCTCTAGGTAGACTCTCAATAAATTTTTCCATTATATTTCACTTGGGTGGCAGATATTGCTTTTTATACGGTAATGTCATAATCATCACAATTAATCATCAGCGACATGCTGCAACCTACTCCTGTGGAAAACTGTTATATGAGCACGGGGCATTCAAGGACTCACTTGGCTGATACTCACTCGGGGCTACTTCACAGGGGTAAAGAGCATCATAGTAAGAAAACTGGCAGTAAAGGAGGAAGGAAAAGAGACATATACCGTAATGTTCATGCCCAGATACTGGAAAGTAACCGAAACTTCCTCAAGCCATTAAATAAACCAAGCTACATTAAACAGTTCATAAAGGGCACGAGCTGCTTAGAACGTGGCAGTTGCTAATAAGCGGCGGTCTGAAGGCTACGAATAATTGAAATTCACAAGAAAAAGTACAACTGTCCTCGCAACTTATTTCTACTGCCGAGAGGCAAAGAAACTTGGAGAATCAATTCACAAAAGTATTACATATTTGTTTTTCAAAAGAAATAAATGGCTGCCTCTCAGTGTCTCAGCTGCAAGCATTTCACTTTCCTAACAAAGTGAAGTGAAGCCATGCTGTGCTTTTCAGTTAGCACTGATAGCAGTAGAGAGGAAACACTACTTTCTGCAAGTATACCAGCTGAGTAAATTGGACAGCGTATATGAGCACAAGTGTGCATTTTCCCTCTTTGATTTATCTGTTTTCCGGCCTCTCAAGGCAATACTTCTTCAAGTTATGCGTAGGTGACCTCAAAATTTCAGTTAACTTCAAAGGCAGGCACGGCAGGTATAAATGAAAATGTAAAAAAACTTCTTTTTTTTTTGTACTTTTGATTACAGCTTTGTTTGCATGCGTTAGTCTAACTGGGCTCAAGGTCAGTAAGAAGATGCAACATGAGAGAACAGAAAGGAAGGATTTAGTTTCTTTAGTTTCTTTGAATTTATTTATAAAATCATTAATAATTTATTTATATTTGAATACAGGTAACTTCACGTCTTAAAGCATGCTTCCAGAGTCATGGAGCTGCACTGCGAGGTGATTCATTAAAAATATCCCATTTTGGGAATGTGGTGCCATTGCCTTGACTTGGAAAATAGGCTGTACAATATCTCCTTAGTGATGCAGTCACTTCCCTGAGTCACCTTCTTTACAAAATCCACTACTCACACCCCACCCACACCCCAGTTATGGAGTTGTCCATACTATACTACACTGATAATTACGGATATGCACTTTATTAGGTGCACCTTGCCAGTACTGTGCATTAATTCTTCACGCCACAGATTTAACAAGGTGCTGGAAACATTCCTCAGAGATTTTGGTTCACTTCGCTGACCTGGATATCGGCAGAGTAATAAATGAAAAAGCAGATTCAATACTAATCAAAATTCAGAAAATTATACTGATTGGTTATTTTACTTAAAAACAGCTATGAAATAAAAATGAAACAAATTTTAGCTATATCTCAAAGATGCTTTGTGAAATGATCCTACTGAAATTAGCCGACTAATATACCAATACTTCAGCATGCATTTCAATATAAAACTACAAGAATAAAACTTTGCAGCGCTGCGTCAGTCAAATGTGAAGGGAAAAATGAATGAATGAATGAATAAGTTGGCAGGAGCCGTTTCTCTACTGTTCTGGGTGCATGTCATAAACTATACTGTCATTTTTTTTACTATAGTTGAAATAAAAACACAAGTATATTCTATTTGCCAGCTTTGCATAAATTCAGAACATGCCATCCCATCAACTGTTGCTGGGATACAAATTATTATAACACCATACCAATTATAACACTTCAGCAGCACAAGCATGAAAAGGTTACTTTAATGTCAGTGTGTCATTTTACAGAGGAGCTGTTACTGTGAAAATTACAGCTCTCAGACCCGAGACCCTGCACACCCAGAGCTGTTGGGTTTTTTTTGTCTCTCATCATCTTGACTCCGTGGCTGCAGCCTTGGTCTACAGTAGATCCACACACACTCCCATCCAGCACAGGTGAAACTAGTAAATAACTGCTCTGATGATAACAACCACCCCGCCTGCCATTCACAGATATAGATTTAAAGCTGTCTGTGTGCTCTCACACGCACTGAACAGGGCTGGGTCAGCTGTTGGTTCAGACATGGCACCTACCATAAAATATAATATCTCCCCTTGTCTGTCAGTGGCATTACATTGTCAGGGCTGGCACATGGGAACCCTGGCAGCCATCTGCACTCACTCTCACCATCTGCCCACTATATGTCACTATCTGCAAGTGAAAGGCACCGACTATGGACACACAGGCACTGTTAATAAAAGCACTGCTGTTAAAGATGGAAGAATGGGTCTAATTAAAATGTTAATATACAGATAATGTCAACCAAATTCAATACCAGGATTTGGGTGAGCTAATTTATATCTATATATGAATCTTCCTATCTGTATTGGTATTTGTCCTTTGGTCAACTGGATCAGGGAGCTATCCTCGGATTTGTTTTGGTATGCTGTATAATGATGGTACACAGGATTAAGAATTTAATATGCCACTAAATAACAGGTGTACATACTGGCTGACTCAGCCGATGAAGCATCCTCCCCGATCTATTCCAATACTCTCCCCTCTGATGTAGATCCAGCAACAGCGCTTGGAGAGTAAATACATGCTGCAAACATAGTCTATGTAACAGAATCACTTCGTCATAAATCAAACCCTACAGTTCTCTTGAGGACTCGTAGTCGTTAGTGTCAGCAGTGGCGGTGATGAAAAAGATCAGGAGCTCTGGTATCCCGATGCCAGGCAGAGTGTCGCGCTCGGTTTACGCACGCTTGTGACCCGGGCTCGGTCGTGACATTTGTGAGTGATAGCCTGGTCCTGTGAGTTTGGGTAACTGTTGCAAATCCAGAGTGAGGAGGTTAGTGCAACATGAAACACTGGAGAGTTTTTATGTCTGGCATTTCTTGAGTGGTGGCAAAGACATTTCAAAGAAAAGGATCTTCTGAAACAACTACTCCTCTGTCAGATTTGAAGAATTCTGGGACAAGCCCCCTGGGGCCCGTACGAGCAGCGGTTTGGGCAACAAAAGCGGGTCAGAACAGAAAGGTAATGTTTGTGGTCTGAAGAAGAAATGCGTCTGTGCTTACCAGTGGACCATGTGGTAAGCAACTGGCAGTTGAGGTCTGAAGTTGACAGCTTTGAGGGGTCTGAAACTAAAAGCCTTGTCAGTCAATCCGGCTCTCTGCCTTAGGGGCAATGACAGGAAGCGGTTGAAGAGTTGTTTCTGTACTTTCCTTTTGAAATGACCCTTTCTTTTTTCCCTGAACATGTTCAGCAAACAAAGGCTGCAGACTTTTCTGTGCCTGCTGTAAGGCCCTTTTAGGATAAGGCTCTTTTAGCATCACGGCTTGAGGAGCGCACTTGCATAAGCCCAAATGAAAAATGATTTCTGAAACTCTGACTCTGCCCTGTGATCTGAACAGTCTGGGTCACAGAGTTTTGAGAAACAAACTCCAAAGAGTGAACAGATTCATTTGGGTTGATTTCAACCGCACGAGTAACGTGGCCCTTCCATTAATGGCCTCATTTACCGTATGACACAAGACAAACTAGTTAAAGGCCTTCTGCTCTGCCCTGAGTCGATCAGGCAATTTTAGTGTACTCAGTCAAACAGGGGCTAATTTCCTCACCATTAATCACAGCAGCCCTTGCACTGGCAGATGGGAAGAGCCTTACAGATCACAAAGATTAATGTGACGGCCTGTGCATCTCTCAGGTTCAGCGGCAGACACAACCAGCTCCAAGTATTGAGTACTTGCACACTAACTATAGTGTGTTGTGTGGTACACAATAGGTTAAATACTTGTAGAAAAATGTCAGAGTACCTGTGTCCATTTGTCCAATAAGATACTGGCTTAAGAAAGATTGTTGCATCAGATTCTCAGGCTTGTGATTTAGGACATTTTTGGTCTGTTAGCATAAAACTCGTCTGCTCATTGATAATCTTAAAATGCAAAACTAGGAATATTTTCCTTGGTCTCCCAAATGCCTGTTCATATGCCTGAGGAAATCAAAACACACTTTGAATATTGCTAAATTATGTTTAACTAGAGCAAATAAAGAAACTGCTTTTTTTTAAAAACTCACTTGATTGCCAATGAAAACGTCTGCTAAGAGCCAAATTTGACCCACAGGCCCCCTCTTTGGACAGTCTTAGTTTCAACACAAAATAATGTGCTCTCAAACTACACAGTCCAAATCGCCCTCTTGTGGGAGGGGGTGGGCCAAAAGAGTGTAGTGGCCGCGATGGCAGATATTGACCTGGCTGTGTTCGCTCTAGCTCAAAATGAATGGCTGGACTCCTCTGTGAGTTCAGCGCCAGACATTTTAAACAGAGTATGCAGTTACCAGCTGCTCTCGTACCTCAGCGGCGACTAGCTCTCCCTGCAAAGACGGACCAAATCTCAACTTCCCTGTTAAATCCATCCTTTAAACACACTTGCATAGACTAACACTTGATACTCTGAGCTGCAAATACAGTGGATCAGGGCAGACACAAATAACTCCACCAAAGTTTCAAGTGATTCCAGCAGACCTCTAATTCCACAGTGGCCACTTGTTTGCTCCCAGCATCTCCAGATGACGGGATTTGAGACAGACTGTCTCACAATTGTTGTGACACCTCTTTAGGGGTTGTGTCCCCTTTCAGTCTGACAATATACCTCTATATCAATTTAATCCCTACTCTAAATTTAGCCTGCCTATGCTACGGCCATCTTTTGCTGCAAAAAAGGAGAGAAAAAAAATACAAATGTGTCCAAATTTATGCAGAAATCTGCTTTGAATGAAGCAATGAGGCACAGCCACTGAGGTCGAGCTACTTTGATTAAGCAGAGTAGTGCAACACAAAGCGAAACATCGTCTGCCTTCAAAGTAAAAATTGCACCTTTAGAAATGAGGTACAACTTCACACTGAGGTCAAAGTTCTTTGTTTCCAGTTTGCATCCCACAGGTAGTAGTTAGCATGTGTGTGCAGTCAAACACTGGCATCTTCCACACAAGGATGCTGCTGCACGGCTCTTTGCAACTGATTTCACCTCCGGGCAACCAGCAACCTCCGGGAACCACTCCCCATTCAGTCAGGGAATGCACATTTTCACTACTAATCACATCCAATGTGGAGGAGAACTCTCGAGCAATGCGAATATGTCATCACATAAGAAAACTCTATACAGTTGTTATATTTAACAAAATTTAAGTTGAAGATTTAACAGGAAGAGATGACTATCGGTGACAGTCAGCGAGTTCTAGCAATGACGGGTGAATTAACCAAAGCAGGTAGGACAGAAAATACTTTCAACTGTGAGGTAAAGAACTGCAGCAACTCTCAGTGGGAATAAAGAATACCTATGCGAGGGTTGCAATCCTGCAGTGTCATTCAAGATGTCATCGGGATGGAGGCACAAGCTTGCGGCATCAAACATTCTTATTACTAAAACATAACATACAGAGACATCTTTACAGTAGCGACATCATTCTTGTTTTGCCATGTTTACAGTTGTACACAGATCAGCTGTAGAAAAAAAATCACACTGTTCAACTTCAAGGAAATGACAACTGTTGCAGACTAACTTACTGCTCCATGTTTCTGCATCCATTATGACACACAATGCAAAATAACACAATCGACTGTCAGGCGCAGCTCCTAGTTTCATGTGTGATCCCAACTAGCTCCGTACGTCACCCAGCTCTGTTCAGATCTGTGTGACTGGAGGTTGTCAGGTGGTCGCTGACTAGTCTCTAGGCCTGTGTGACTGGGAGAAGGTGTAGTTGTGCCTGATGGGAACTACATTACTACATTCAGATTCATAACCTGAAAATTGAAGCTCAGCTCATCTAAACATTGTTGCGACTTTTCCCCCAGGGTCACAGATGTTAACCTCTTGACAGTGCTAAAGCAAATTTCTATGCAATACATCTACTACTCATCCAGAAATCTCACCAAAAGCAAAAAAAAAAAAAAAAATTTCAAGTCGGCGAAAAAAAAAAAACAAA
>VOQJ01014332.1:3943-15044 GCA_015052665.1 Apistogramma diplotaenia | reverse complement strand
ATTTCACTGGTTTAAATTTTCACACTGAGCCTAAATATATTGTTTGTGCTGCTGAAAACCAGGAAAATAAATTAAAAAAAACAATCCCCCTGTCACCTGGCCATCATCTGCCTACACAACTGCCCCTCATTCTCTCTAATTAGTCACCAGTCCACCAGATCGCTCTCTTTGGCACGTGCTCTTTTGTGTCTCACAGCTGTACAGTCAGCTTTGGTTCTGCCAGCCTATTTATCACATCTGACCACTTTGGAGGGTTTTTTTTTCCTTCTTTGCCTATACAAGCAGTGCTATGCAAGAAATCCAGCAATTCCAACATGTAGATTTAGGCTAACACAACTTTATCCCTTGTCAGCAGACAAACAGATCAAAGTTTCCCATTCCATGAGCTGGTGTATGAGGAATCTTTTCAATACATGTATGGACAGTTTACCTCCATGCAACAAAATCATGCTAAAACCCTTTAGATATGCAAGTATATGATCTTTCAGCCAGAATAATCATGTAAATGTCTCCAGGTTACCTCTCCATTCTCCAGTGGGTGAATCTTTGAGTAAAACGATGTGCAGATGACTTCATCATCTCTGGTGTAGGATGGCGGTCCTGTCCGTGGATATATGTTGAACCTTGTCAGGCACTCTGTGTCTGTAATAGCGTAGTACTGCCAGGGTTCAAAGGTCATGCCGTCGGTTGAACGCTCTAAAATCCAATTGCCTGTGGACAAAAATAATAGCAAAGAAAATGATGACATGCTTTAAATGTGTGATGAGGAGACCAGAAAAAGATCAATAAGATTAATGATTGGCACCCAAGCCTCTGTTAAGGTCACGCTGCTTAATATACATAGAAAATTGAACATTCAGTTCCATACTTTTCAATAAAATTGATCAAACTATGGCATTGCAGCTTCTGGACTGATTAATTGCAAAGTAAAGAGATTCCTCCCAATCCAAAGCAAATTTGATTTGTTTTTTTTGTTTTTTACTTCATCCTCCAAGCGCCACTTTTTTTATTTCATAGAGTTGTGTGTAAAACAGTTTTTCAATTACTGAATGCAGTCCTGTGAAAAACTAACTACACCCTGACTGCTTACATAGAAATTAAGAGGGGAAGTAGCAGCCAGATGCTGCTAATCAAATGCACTTGATTAACTGATCATTAGCAACTGTGAGCATTTCTGTAAAAGCAGAAATTTTGGCAGTTTGCAGGTCTGGAGCATTCAGGTGGGTGTTGACACGATGCCAAAATATCACCAGGAGTGCTACGTAATATTCACCCCAAGCTTAGATGGAGCAATGCTCAGAGAAACTGCAAAAACCCCAAGAGCTACAGAATATCTCAGACTCCGCAGGCCTCAGTCAGCATGTTAAGTGTTAAACGTTAAACCTAATGACTCTACA
The DNA here is from genome assembly GCA_015052665.1 of Apistogramma diplotaenia. NCBI lineage: Eukaryota > Metazoa > Chordata > Actinopteri > Cichliformes > Cichlidae > Apistogramma > Apistogramma diplotaenia. The sequence goes on along the minus strand of VOQJ01014332.1, from coordinate 13,647 downwards.
GTCAGGAGCAAGACTAAACAAATATGGCTTGTTTGGAAGGGTTCCCAGCAAAAAGCCTCTCTAAAAAGAACATAGCAGCACAGCTTAGGTTTACAGAACTGCATCTAAACACACCCCGAGACATCTGGAAGAGATGAGATCAAAGTGGAGATGTTTGGATGTGTACAGCACCACATTTGACAAAATCCAAACAGAGCATACCAGCATGGTGGTGGAGGTGTGACAATTTGGGCTTGTTTTGCAGCCACATTCACCGAATCCTCCATGGATTCCTCTGAATGTCAAATGATTCTAGAGTCAGCTACAGTAAATGGGGTTATGTCACAAGACAATAATCCCAACCACAACAGTGACTCTACAACAGATGGCGAAGAAAGAAAAGAATTAAGGTGTTTAAGTCAAAGTCCAGACCTCAACTGAAATGCTGCGGTGGGACCTTAGGAGAGCTTTGCATAAACAAAAGCCTGCAAAGCTCAACAATCTGAAGCAATGCTGTAAAGAAGAGTGAGTCAAAATGCCTCGTCAAAGATTTAAGAGAAAAGCTATTGCTGCTAAAGGTGGTTCTGCAAGCTCCTGAATTATGGGGTCTACTGGAAAACTCTTTTTCCTAGTACTGTACATGCTATATGTTATAAATTAACTATATACAGTACATCTATTAAACTATAGGTGAAATACACTTTAATGAAGTTATTAGTGTTAAAACACACTGAAAGCTTTTTCAAATAAAGATTTTTTTTGTTTATTGGTTTCTCTTTTTTTGCATTATGTTGTATGTTCTTCATCTTTATCAGTGGTGTCTATTTTACAACTTTTAAATATTGCCAGTAGGATGAGTGACCCAAAACCTGTGACTCATGCTGTGCTATTGTTATGTTCACTGATTTTTTTTAATGTCTGGCTTCACATCAATAATGTTAACCACTGACATAAAGATGCATTTGATTGAAAGGAGTCTTCCAGTGTATGCAGATTTCTCCCTATGTGGGATGATGTGTAGCTTGATGATGAATGTTCACAGGACTAACACTGCACATTAGTCACCGTCCTTCTCTAATTAAAGCAAAAATATTAACACCTCAAACAGTACGGTGTTTGATAGCCAAATACATACCTGGGCGAGGCGAGTTGGCTGCCTTTAATATCACATAGGCGATCTGGAAAACCTGAAATATGCATACAGAAGAAATGATGTTAAACAAAACAACAGAGTTATCTATGGTTTTATTGATTACACATTTTTTTCCACTGGAAAAATACAGAGAAACTGGACATTAGTAACCTTTTACAGGGTTGTGTTAATAAATGAATTCTCAGTTTTAGTCAATTATTTGTTGTGACAAATAAACGAGAAAAATATATTTAATATACCCCCCAAAATTAACAAAGGTTGTGTCTACAAGGGAGAAAAAAGTAAATAAATAAATAATGTCTCTCCTGCTTTGCTCCATAGTGAAACATGGAGCAGAGGAGGGCGGCAAAACTGCAATACACATTCTCATTGTGGAGTGAGACAAGTGTAAAAGAAAGGTGCACATAAATCCAGCAGCTGAATGCTCAGGACTACACTTTGCCATTGCTGCCTTTACAGTGCAGTGTGGGAGATTACAGGTGTTAGCGAGAGGATCACATGCATTAATATGGCAGTTGCACCACCTGCTAAAAACGTAAGAGGGAAACTCAGATTAAAACACAAAGAGTTTAACTTCATCATATGCTTATAGCCGGGAGCTGTTTGCTGATATTGTAATATTCAAAATCTCATATGTAAACCAGCGTTTACAGGAAACAGGGTTGATGGTGACTTTAAGCTTATCAAACAAAAATAAGCTCTGCGGAGCTTCACTGCGTCTGGGTTTGGATAGCTTTTTACCTTTAATAAATGAAGTTATCATTTACTCAGGTTATCTTTATCTGATATTAATATTAGTCTGTCTGAAACATTTAAATGTGACAAATGTGCAAAAAAACCTAATAAGTCAGGAAGTGGGCAAATACATTTTGTGTATGCAAACATCAGAAGTAGGTCAAATACTTGCTCACCGATGCTCTTCACCAGCCTGTGCTTCACCTTATCTGTTTTCTGTGTAAGTTTTTTCTTTCTGATGTAGGAAGAAGTGTCACATTGCAGCAATCAGAACAGAGAAAAAAGCAACCAAGTGTGTGTCATTTAGGGTAACCCTATAGCAGGTATTCAAACCCCCTACAAAGAGTCACTGTTACCTTCTGAGAAAGGGATGGTGTGTGTGTGTGTGTGTGTGTGTGTGTGTGTGTGCATGTTTGTGTGTATGTGAACTGAAGAGCTTTACTGGTAAGACAGCTAGGTAGCTCCACCAGCTAAACATAGATCAGCACCACTAATTAATGGGGTCTCTGTGTGTGTGTGTGTGTGTGTGTGTGTGTGTGTGTGTGTGTGTGTGTGTGTGTGTGTGTGTGTGTGTGTGTGTGCTTGTGCACACACAGGGTTGCAGTGTGTCACATTCTAGGTTTTGATCAAATGTGGATCAAATAAACCAATAACTGTCCAGTCACAGAGCTGGTAAATAAATGACACATGAAATTTAACGTCAGATAAATACATTTATGTTAAGCCCTTCTATGTTTAAAATTTAAGTGAAATAGATTTTCAGCCAATTGATTGATTTTTTTCCCCTTTATAGTGCAAGAACTACAAGCTCATAGTAGCAGGGTGTCTGCAAGTTTCATCAGGTTTTGCTTTTTTTTTTTTGACTTACAATGAAGTAAACAAAACATTCCCACTGGATTAAAAAAAAACACACTATCAAACAAAAGAACAAGGAAATAAAGATTTCTTGAACAAAACCTCAGTGTTATTACTACAGAGTTACAGTACCAGCACATTGGACACCCCACTTAAAGTGCAATTTTACGCCCAACTGAAAACAGGAATCAGTTTTAGAAATATAAAAATAGAAGGAAAGTACATCTTATAGTACAGATTTATAGTTGAGATGACAGGGGCAAACAGACACAATAACGTAACTTACCATCTTGTTAGATGTATTAAAAAGCAAATATAGTGTTTTATTTGACATTTAAAGTAAATAACTTGGCTAAAGGTGTTTCCAATGCTGCAGCTATGTGCTGCACCAGGGTCCAGAAGGTACGAGGTCAAATACACCCCTTTGCAGCACATGGAATGACTATACACTGCTCAAGAAAAAGTAAAGGAACACTTTTTAATCGGAGTGTAGCATCAGGTTAGTTAAACCTCTGGTATATTAATCTGCTTAAGTAGCACAGAGGGTTGTTAATCAGTTCTTTCTACATAAAAAAAAGAATGGTAACATGTTCATTTACTGATAGACTGTGCTGCCGTGCTATTAAAAAGTGTAAAGCATAACAGCTTTATAGCTAATCTGCATCTTCTAAACATGTTATGTTTGAGATCAATATCTATAGATAGATAGATAGATAGATAGATAGATAGATAGATAGATAGATAGATAGATAGATAGATAGATAGATAGATAGATAGATAGATAGATAGATAGATAGATAGATAGATAGATAGATAGATAGATAGATAGATGTAGGTGTTCTATGTACTGTGTGGTTTTCTCTGTGCAGACAGCATTTGTTTGTTTAGTTGTTTACATCAGGTTTGTTATTGGGGAAATGGTGCTGTATACTTGAGGCATTCTAACTTTCTATTGGTGCTACTAACCAAGGACACTGTCTGTGGCAGAGTTTGTTACCAGGTGATTGTTGGGCTCTTTGACAACTATTCTGTGAGATTGCCTCTCTTGAAGAGATAGTCCCATTCTCCTGATAATCACCAGTTTTACAAGGTAAAGACAATTTTAGAAGGTGTTTGTGCTCTGCGGTGTGGAAGCACACTTGTGTCAGACCGTGCTCACCCTGAAACTTCACTTTTTTTTGGGTGCATGGCTGAATGATGACTTGCAGTTTCCCAGAACTGTGAGAATGTTCCAGATACAGATGGACAAACTGGTGAGGGCTATCACAGGAAGAAGGCTGTAGTGATAGATGTAGCAATACCAAGTGATCGCAACATCAGAAAGAAGGAACACAAGCCTGAGAAGAGCTAGAGAGGATGTTGGAAGGTGAAGGTAACAGTGGTCCCCGTGGTAACTGGAACACTTGCGGTACTGTTATCCCTAAACTGGGGCAGTGGTTCCCGCAGACACTGGAGATGGTGCACAGAACCCTCAAGTTCCCAGGCCTCTGGTAGAGGATCCGAGCTTGAAGAATAAACAAAGACTGCGCATAGGGTGAGTGGGAATTTTTTCTTTTTTTCAAATAAAGTGACTTTAACACACAGAACCATATAAATTCATTTCCAAATAGCTCTCATGCATTCTATTGCTGCCATTACATACTTGACAGAAAATCATCATGATATGCCAGGAACTGGCTTTTGGCAGATATTTGAACATTACAGCCAACTGAGCACTTAAAATGTTTATTTTAATGCTCAATCAGGCCATTTAAGCCCTGTATCCAGTACGGCTGGGTTGCCTACAATTAAACGGCCCGTGAAGAATCCATTTTGTCTCAGTGTGATTTGGACACATAGTTACAGCGGTTTTACAGAACAGCTGGTGTTTACAGGTCATTCACATGGAAACATGCTAAAAAATCTCTGGACAGATACACTGGCATTGAGCTCCAGTTCCTGTTAGTACTTCAGCCAGTTCCAGTGCACAAAAACAGAGCCTGACCAGAAACAAAGTGGGATGAGGTCAGAACAAGACAACAAATTATCCAAAATATATATAAGCTGCACAACACACCCACAACACCACACACACCCCACCCCCCCCCCCCCCAAACAACCACCCCCCCCCCCCCCATACATAAGCACACAGGTGCATATGCTGTGAAGAAACTAAAATGTAGGCTTATTAAAATTTACTGTCACTTCAAATGAAAATGTGTTAACATCTCACTGGACTAATAACGTAGCTGTTGGCCCAGTTCAGAATGGTGTGAATCATCCAGCATCTCTGACTGCCAAACTAAATGTAGGCAGATAAGCTGCGGCTAATCAGTGGGACACATTCACTTTTTTTTCTCCAAATTTTTGTGTTTTTCCACTAAAAACAACTTGAGCAGATATTTTTGAAAACACTAGAATTTTTCCGAAAGACTGTGTCTGGACAGCTTTGCAGCAATTAAGTTACAGGAGTCCAATATTTGACCAAATTGCAGAAAAAACAATATGAAATATGCAGAAAACTACCTTGTTTGTATAAAACAGCAGTATATATTGTATGACCATGGGCCTCTGGATAAAAAAAGCAATGTGTAACAGCCTTTTGAAATCTATTCTTTTAAGTCTGTCTGCCCAAAACACACTTGCACCCACAAAAAAAAAAAGGATTTATACACTAACCAGCTCACTCACAGACTAGGTCTTAATTTGGCCCGAAGCTTTTAAATAGGCTTTACTCTACACAAAACACCAGATGCTGCAATTTCCCACATTCTTGCTTTGGCCCAAGCTACTGTCAGACATTAAACCAGCAAACTATCATTGGGTATAGCAGATGTTTCATTCACGTTCTCTTACTTGTGATTTTTTTTTGGCACTAAAACTTCTGACTATATCATTTATATATATTTTTTAACTAAACAAGTTTGTCTGCTTCATTTACGAGAAGAAAAATTCACTTAACACACAAAATGTAGAAGCAATGGATAGCACAACCTTGTTTGAAACAATGTTACGACACTGTGTAATTTAGTGCTTTCCTAAGGTATCAACCAAGAATAAGAAGATAATATAAAGTGGCAACAGAACTTTTTCATGTTTTAAAATACATGTTCATATTCACTTTGATGCTCTGAATATGTTTACTACAAGTTAGAGAAGAAGCAGAAGCATGTTTACCACCGTGTTGCATCACTTCTTCAACAACACAAAAGCGTTTGAGAACTGAGGAAACCAACTGCACTATTTTAGAAAGCAAAATGTTTTATTGTTTCTTTAATATAGGATTTCAGTTGCTCAGCAGTTGAAGACCTTTTGCTGTATTTGTCATTTCATGATGTGATACTGTATATGTTCATAAAGGGTGACACAGCTGCTAAACTGGACCATTTTAGTGGTAGGGCAAATTTTCTAGGGAATCATGCTGCTTTTAACTTGTTTCAGCAGTGTCTTGCTAAAATAAGCAAGCATTTCTTGATAATTAAGAACATAACAAAGAATATGTTCTTAATCTGTCTGCCTGGTTAAATAAAGGTTTAAATAAAATAAATAAAAATAAATTAATACCTGGATGGTTATGGAGTAAGATAGCTGTCAAAAACATGTGCGCACAACTCTAACATTCGCATTCATATTTGTATGTCAATAAAGTTCTTGTATGCAAAACTTTGCTGAATATTCATGAGTCTGAGAAACTGTGTGGATTAGGATTGTTCTTATGTGACTATGAATCTAAAAGCTGTGAGTGCAAAGTCTTGTGAATACAACTCTAATTTCTGTGACTACAAACTCTTCCCTTCTGTGTGGACACGAATTCAAGCTTGTGGGTACGAGTAAAAAAGTGTTGAAAGGGTGGAGTAATCAATCTGCGATTGTACCAGATCGATCCCCGATACATAAGTACATACTGCACTCTTGTACAAGAGTGTACACTGCATAATGTCTTTCTATGTATGTAATTTATAACAATAAGCCAGATATAATGTATGACCCTGAAAAGTATAAGTGGAAGAAAAAGGGTGGCTGGATGCTTACACGGTATTCACTTCATATTATATTCATGTTTGTACAGGAATATCACAACATAATGCACATGTACCATCTCCTCTGCTGATGTCAATGCATTATGAATAAAATCACCATAATCACAAAGCAACCATGTAAAAAACACAATGCACCCATGTTGTTTACAGTCAAGGGATATTGCTGAGCAGTAGGTATGACTTTAATATTGCTCAATGATGAGCCATGGTCTGTACTATGTATGGCCGTGAACCATCCCTGACCAACATCATAGACTGTGCTCAGCTAATCAGAAGTTAGCATCACAGGCTAATCAATAAGGCTTCAGCACAGAACTGATGTTACTATAAATACACTGGTTCTTTAGCTAGAAATTTGGGATTCCCCGGTTTCTCACTATCTGGCTACTGCCAGCTATTCAGTGACCTAGGTCAGCTGCTACATATGGGGACTCCTCACTTTCTCCATTTGAGTCAATAATAGTCAAGTAGGTATAGCCAATCACATCGCACAATATGATCACACTCCGTGTAGTCGTGGAATCTATAGCCCGGAAAGGTAAAAGCTCATGGCCGGATACCCGGACAGATGATACGACGCCAGTATCTTTCTGCTTTATATTGCACAGAAAGATAAAAATTAAAAGAGGGATTGTTTGATTTATTTTAAAAAATGATCTGTAAATCGAATCTCTAAACTGATGCGAGCACAAAAACTGCTTACTTTTACAAAGTTCGAAATTATTCCCAACCCACTCTCCCAAGTGTCTGCAGAGTGCTTTCAGTGTACTGTCATCTTCATACGTGGTTACGATTTAAGAATTCATCGAAAAATAATGAAGAACATACACAGACATCAACTGTCTGCTTCATACACAGAGTGAAGCACACGAACCCTCGGCTCCCACTCTCTCATTATTTAGTCTTTCTGTCCACAGAGTCTCAACAATAACAAGAGAGGAAATGAGAGTGGTGATGTCAAAGACGATAACAACACACAGACACACAAGCCCTGTGTCATTTTCTGAGTGGGATGACTGTGGCTGCAGAGGAAATTCAGTGGACTGGAGAGTAAATAGCTTTCCGTTGGTTTGATTGAGCATCACATAGCGTGAAGCACATTCACGTGTATGCATTAAAAGACATTAACGACAATTCATTTACAATCAGCATCTGCAAATCAGGTGTAATGTATTATTGCTGTAATCAATGCATAATCAATTAGTCAAAAGTAAGAGGATTGAGGATTTTCAAACACTCATGCTCATGTACAGAATTTTGTATATTAACATTAATTGAATATTGCAAATTTCAGATATCAGCAACACAGTGAGATTAGATCAGCAGAACTGGAATGGTCCCACAACAGTCTTTTTGTCAGACCATATCACAGATTACTTTCTAAAGTCACAGCGAATTTAAAGATTAGTCATAACACTAGTCTGTATATAATTAATAACCTCTTTCACCTTTTCACCCCAATACACAGAAGTCAGTTAGCGGACCGCTCAAGATGCCCACCTGACATAGCAGGGACAGCGATTTCTGACACTGAGAGGTTAGAAACCGCTTGTAAAGAATGACACAATCATTTTCAGGAGGTTCAATGGGCGACGATAGATTGGTTAGAACATTCCAAAGCACTTTAGAACTGCGGTGGGTCATTTTGACCCCAACCTGCAACAGAAGTACTAATGGCAAAGAAGTCATTTCTCGAGTTAGTTGCTAATTTGACAAATATGACACAAGCCTTGAAGATTAAGCTTGATTTAGATTATTTCATAATACATTATAAAGTTAAAAAGTTACAACACAAGAGCAAATATATAAATAATTTAATAATTGGAGAAGAAGAACAAAATGGAAAAGCTAAAAATGAATTTTGGATAACTACTTTCAGCTGTTCGCCTGTCACCACAGTTTTACAGAGTTTTACACTGGATGCCCTTCCTGATGCAACCCCAAAGGGGATTTGTATTCAGCAACAATGTGTAAATCATAATACTGTGGAGCCACAACTTGTAGTTGTGCTAAAATAAAGACGTATAAAAAAATTGTTGTCAGGCAAACAGATGTGCAATGGTTGTTCTTTTGCACTGATTTCTGAGGGGGTCAAAAGAAGGTATAATGTTATTATTTGTTTCTTTTTAGTGTTAGCAGCGCTAACTCTGGATGCTTACGCAAATATGATGCCATTGAGCACTTTACAAGCATCCATATGCAATGAACTGTAAATGAGAGACCTTTATAATTATTGACATGTCAATGCACCTAAGGAGGCTTTTTATGTGTACCTGAAAGGTGTTAGCAACTTTAACAATGCAGCAGTATCTGCCTGAAAAATGAGAGGCTGAATGTGTTAATAAGGTACATATTTATGTGCACAGACATTCTAGCCAATAGCCAATACATGACGATTTTTGAATTGTGACAAATGCACAAATTATTCTAATACGATGACATCCTGGTTTTCTTATTCATCTGTCAGATGCTTATGATCATTCTCTGTGCATCTCTATTAACTTCTTAGTGTGAGTGAAAATAATGTGGTGTGTGCGTAGGTGTCAGTCACCTGCTCCACACTTTAATATTAAGGTCAGAAGCGACAGAGTGAGTGAGTGAGTACGAGGAACCGGGCGGATGCATTCACTGGCCGTACTGCTCCGGAGACAGGTGTGAAGGAGCGTGCGCGCGCGCTTGTGTGTGTATTTGTGAGACCGCTGAAGGCTTAATATTTATTCAGTAGCTGCACCATAGTGGTGAAAGGTGTGATGGATGGGCCTAAAGTCATTATTATTTCAAGATGGCTCTTACTCTACTTCCTGTGCAGGGCTGTAATTACATTCTACTTGTGTCGGTTGACAAAAAAAAAAAAAACAAAGAAAAAAAAAAAAACTTCACGTTTTCCTCATTAATTTATATTTTTCTCTTTGGTTCAAAATTCAATAAAAAAAATAGAAATTTTACTTAAATTATTTCAATAT
>VOQJ01014328.1:2840-20318 GCA_015052665.1 Apistogramma diplotaenia | reverse complement strand
CTTCATGTCTGCTCTTTCTTTTCTCTGTCTGGAAACACAGCAGCTGTTCTTAAAGCTAGCAGATGCATTTGTGTGGCAAAGTGCAGACACTTTTTATGCTTTACATTTTCTATCACTCATTTCTCTCACCATTCCTCCGTGTAGCCTCTCTGTAAAGCGCGACTTTATAGAGATCTGAGCAGGCTTTGCAGGAGCCTTTCCCGCTACGGTGTGGCGTGTCTCTCCCCACCCTGTCAACTTCCGCTAAAAACGCTAACCAGAAATGCTAACTTTTCTCAGACGTGTTAAACCTAAAGTAATGAGTCGGTTTTGAAAATGTAAGAAGTAGAAAGTACCGATACTTGTGTAAAAATGTAGGGAGTAAAAGTAAAAAGTAGTCAGAAAAATAAATACTTAAGTAAAGTACAGATACCTGAAAAAACCTGAAAGTAACACATTTTAACAGGACAGGGCCATGTTTACTGCTGTCTATCATCCTTTCTTCTTTTACCAATCTGGGAACTGAAGGGACCAGCTGCTGGTCTTCCCTTAAAAGACATGATCTGGGTGGGAGCATGTGTTGCTCTAAAATCTTTAAATACTTTTCAGCATTGTTGGAGCCTTTCCAGATGTACAAGCAGCCAATTGCATAGGCACTAATGCACGCCCATACCACTAGAGAGGCTGATGATATGAGGGGTTTTTGAACTGAGAGCTGATAAGAAGTCAGATGGTTTCCCTAATCTTTAGTCTATAGGACGTTGCACCCATGTTTTCCAAAAAGATTTTCAGATTTCGACTTCTATGACCACAGAAGAGTTTTCCACTTTGCCTCATTTTACACGAGCTTTGATCCAGAGAGGAGACCAGCATTTCTGGGTCATGTTTTCAGTGTTTCATTGTGAATAAAATATGGTTTATGAGATTCGTAGATCAGTGCATTCTGTTTTTATTTACATTTTACACACAGACCCAAGTTTTTTGGAACTGGGGTTGTCTATTTAATCTCTGTTCAAAGTTCACTCTTGATTGGCACACAGCGTCTTCTACAGCACCCACGTCCAAGAGTCACATTCTACTACATAGATCACAAGTGTTGACTGTTGATTTAGCCTCATGTGATCTCTCAACATCCAGCCATCAATTTTCCTAATCATTTCCCAAAATCAAGATAACAGTGCCTGGACCTCATCCCAGCTGATGCTAGGCAAGAAGGCTTGCATACCCTGCACAGGTTGCCATTCTATCACCGATTAACCTAACACAAATCTCTTTGGACATTTGCATGGAGTATAGAATGTTGTAGCACCCTACAGAAAGGTTACAGCCAACCAGGGGATACAACCCCAGCACATTTTTAAACCATTATACCAATACTAGAAGCTGGTTTCTATGGAATCGCTGCATATTTTTTTTATCAGCAATGCTAATTGTTTACAGTACATCCCTGTTTTAAGCATTAATGAAGTTTTGCATTTAGTGTTTGTTCACATTTGCTGAAGTCTCTTATCTGTGGTTACACCATGTGTTTTTGTGCATTTCCCATTATTGCAGATCACAGGTGGAATGCAAGGAATGTTTGGCCCATCTATATTTTCCATAGACAAATTGGAGGCTATTAAAAACAACCTAATAATTATAATAATTTAGCTCCACTCTGGTTATTTTTGGCCTTTTATAATTTGTGCATTTGACTGCAGTGGCTTTGGATTTTCTGATGCTGCTAAGAATTAATACTTTGGCAGCTGCTCAGAATTACACCATGATCTTGAAGTTCCTAAACAAATCAGATCAGAGCAGAATCACTGGGAAAACTTCAAAAAATGTGTCTCCCCTACCGCAGCCAATCCAGTTAAGAGGGCATTGTACTTGAAAGAGATAAATACGGGATGCCTGACAAAATAAATAAACGCAGTCAAGTAAGTTTGAAATCTGTATAAACTGTTTGTGTTCATTTATCCGCAACTTTTCTGTGTAACTGTATCTGCACATGTTTGTGTTTATGTGTCAGTGCTAGCGAGAGTGAGTGGGTGAGAGAAAATCAAGTTCAAGAGTCTCTTGGGTAAACCACAAGCCAACTCACAGTTTGGCCTTCATGACTCTGCAGAAGCTTTTCAGCTACAGCATGTTTACCAAGGGAAATAAATGTGATTATCAGCCTGTTCTCGCACTGATGGGACATAACGCACAGTCTAAAAATAAAACTAATTCTGAGCTGCCTTTTTATCAGATTTGGGACAATTATTAGTCGGATTTAACATGCATACGTCAAATCAAACTTAGGGATGAGATTTAGAGACACTGGACTGGAGCAGAGTGTAACTGAAATTTGTTTTAACTTCATCATATTCATTCATACCTTTATGTCTGACAGTCTGACAAGTGTTTATATTTTACACTGTTGCCCTTCATTTCATTGGCCATTAAAAAGCTAAGTCTATACATAAGCAGGGATATGACCAGACAGGGCTTTGCCATTTTATACTGACAGGAAATTAGGCAACATGTGTCGAGTCAACTGTCCATCATGTTGCAAGTGCCAGTTAAACTTCATCTGGACCAAAATTGTTTTTTGTCTTAGAGATTTTAATAGCAGGAAATTTAGAAGCTCTTTTGTCATGACCTTCTATTCATTTCAGTTCTTTTCAAACTGAGAAAACTGCTTTCACTTCCTTTGAGGACACACAGAATAAATGGTGGATGGCTCACGAATCGATAGTTGCTGTCTCGTTTGAATAGATCTCCTTTGGTCACAGTGGTGTGGATGGTTTCCACCTTCTTCTGCCTTTTAGGTTTAAAATATTCTGCCTATATATTTACATTTGTCTTTTAAAAACCTTTATTCTTCTTTACCTGCATTTCTGTGCTTAGTTTAGTTAGTTTTTTATCACTGTTGTATGTGTATATTTTTGCACTCATATTGTAGTTTAATGACTCACTACCAGCTACCATCATTTTGTTGTTTATTTATTGTAGATTATACCTTTTCCTACTACTGTAACACAACAATTTTCCTTGTGGGATCTATCTATCTATCTATCTATCTATCTATCTATCTATCTATCTATCTATCTATCTATCTATCTATCTATCTATCTATCTATCTATCTATCCAGAACAACCTAACACAAGTGCACACAGAGGTGGTATCAGGGGAATACATTTTGAATGATAAAAGTAGTTCTGTCAGGATAGTCTGTAGGGATATGAGGACATCTACTGGTTGAACAAATGCACAAAGAGTAAACCAACAGAGTAATCAGAGTAAATAATTGGATGATAAACTAATGAAAATATGGTTTCATTTACAAGCCAGCTACCACTCCCCATTCTGATTAGATCCAATCAAAGCATACTGGGGGGAAAAATAGAAATTTTATTCTACAGTAACATGCTAAGCAAATGGGTACAGTTCACGTCTCGCCTTTTCTTTGTTCCTTCATCACCATAATCAATTCTGTCTTTCTCCACTGGATGTCAGCACAGCTCTGTCTTATGTTGCAGATCTAATCACGTCTGCGACCAGCAGCAAAAGCTGACAAGCGTTTTGAAGGCAAAGTCAAAGTTTGATCACATGAGAACAAAAGAATAAGTGAGAAAATGTAACTGATTTTCAAACGACTTCTATTGGTTTTAATGTCGTTTGTAATGTCATTTTCTCAGCTGTTAGTTTCTAAAAAAAACGTGACTCTAATGCCATAAGTGATTAAGGAAATTTCTCTAAAGGGTTGAAATTGAATTATTTTTCGCTCTCCATTTGGAGATTACTGTCATTGAAAGGTCATCCAGTTGTTTGTGTCATCTGTTGAATTTTATCTTCACCGCTAGATGGCAGTATCTACGTTTAAAACCTAATTCAGAGTCCTCTCGTCTCGTGATCTATTGAAGTTTTGTTTATAAGAACAGCAAATTGGTGATAAAGATTGATGATATGGGTATGACAAAAAAAATTTTAAATCAGGCCTATGTGAGTAAATGCTTGCTTTACATTTTCATGTTATTTACCCAGCTTGAGGATCTGGCTCAGAGATGCTCCACAGAGAACCGAACAATGACTGACAATATCTACTTCAGCTACAGTCAAGAGCCAGAATCAGCCGTGCTGTATCGTTGCTCATTTAGTCTACACACCTTAGTTCGCTACTGTCCGAAAAATTGATTCATTTTGAAGTGATTTGAAAATTAAATCTTATTGTTTTGGCATCATCTTCTGTGGAGCTGTCTACCTGATTGTAGTGCTGAAACGAAAAAAAAAGAAACTTTTCCTAATTTTTACTTGAAAAATAGAAATCTCTTTGTTGTGGTGTTGCTGCTTGTGACCCCCAATGTAATAACTGTTTCCTTCAGTTATTGACTTCACACTCAGCCAGAGAGCTGAAGCCCAATTTAAAAAAACAATACTTAGAAAAAAGTATTCTACTTTTAGAATCAGTTACAGCTGCAAAAAAACTATAATTTAACACTGAGAAGGTTAAACTGAGCCATGAATCTTCGACTCGCCTTTGAAGCAACTCACTGGACAGCAGTGCGCTCTCGGGATTTTATGTTTAATTAGCATAAAAGATCTGCTGGAGAGCAGCAGGACTGTGCGTCACATCCATTGGCGAAGGTGGGAGGGGGAAGGGGGATACCTATGGGAGTCAACAAACTGCAGTGTGTACTCCTTCCACGGCCGACAAAACCCAGCTTGCTTGATGTGTAATGATGACTTAGCTCACAGCGTTACAGGTGACCGAAAACAGCTAGGAGAGTCCGGGTGTCGGAGGGGGCGCAGCAGACGGACCTAAAACAGCCAGAGCGTTGATGGAGCCGCTGTTCTGTGAGCAGTAGGTGAATCCCCAACCTGGGAGTGCTGCCCGGGACCAGCGCGTCACCTGAATGACGGGATATGAGACAATGAAGCAACTAGGGACTGCGGGGATAAAACGAGTCCAAGTCACGCAGGTGGAAATGCGCGTGCGATGACGAACAGCGCAGGGGACAGAGAAGAGGTAAAGCAGAGAAAAGTTCTTTAGCTAACTGGGGTGCCGAAGAACGAACAATATTTTAAAAAGAAAAAGCAAACAACACATGTGCCAAGTGTGCGTAATTCTACAAAAAGCAAACTGGGGAAGCAGAATTTCTTTTTCAAAAGTCAAGACTTGAGTGTGAAAGGGAGAAAATCATGGAGCCGGAGGTGACCACGGAGGGACATGGCACTAATATGGCACAGTCTGCCGCCTCCAAATTGTCCCAGATGGGTGAAAGAACTAAACAACTGGGTAACGTAATCCAAGACCCAGAGCGGCAGAAACGGATTATTCTAGTAATAGTCTGCATAGCACTTTTGTTAGACAACATGCTTTACATGGTAATTGTGCCAATTATACCCGATTACCTTGAAGACCTACAGAATGCTGCGGATCAAACTCAAGTTCCTGCAACCAACTCCACTAACAGCACCACCCATAAAGTAATCAAGGGGAACTTCGACCTGCAGATAGGCGTTCTTTTTGCCTCCAAGGCCATCCTGCAGCTCCTGGTGAACCCGCTGAGTGGGACCTTTATAGATAGGGTCGGGTATGATATTCCGCTATTCATCGGACTAAATGTCATGTTTCTCTCCACTGTTATTTTTGCCTTTGCTGAAAACTACGCGACTCTGTTCCTGGCGCGCAGCATGCAAGGCCTAGGCTCTGCTTTTGCCGACACGTCGGGGATCGCAATGATCGCCGACAAGTACACAGAGGAGTCAGAAAGGAGCAAAGCGCTGGGTATTGCCTTGGCCTTCATCTCTTTTGGAAGCCTTGTGGCGCCCCCGTTTGGAGGAGTCCTCTATGAGTTCGCGGGGAAGTCGGTGCCATTCCTGATTCTGGCCTGCGTCTGTCTCACTGATGGAATATTGTGCCTGATTGTGCTGAAGCCCTTCTCTAATCGTGAGAGAGAAAACATGCCAGTGGGTACCCCCATATACAAACTCATGATTGATCCTTACATAGCGGTTGTGGCCGGTGCTCTGATCATTTGTAACATCCCTCTTGCCTTCCTTGAGCCCACTATAGCTAACTGGATGGAGGACACTATGCATGCCAGCCAGTGGGAGATCGGCATGACGTGGTTCCCTGCATTCTTTCCTCATGTCCTAGGTGTATATCTCACTGTCAAATTAGCAGCCAAGTACCCTAATCTGCAGTGGTTTTACGGGGCTATAGGTATGGTATTTATTGGCGCGAGCTCGTGCACGGTGCCAGCCTGTAAAAACTTTGGACAGCTGATGATTCCGCTGTGTGGCATCTGCTTTGGCATCGCCTTCGTGGACACGGCGCTACTACCAACTCTGGGTTTCTTAGTGGATGTGCGGCATGTGTCAGTGTATGGCAGTGTGTACGCCATTGCCGACATCTCCTACTGTGTGGCATATGCCCTGGGGCCTGTGGTGGCCGGACAGATAGTGCACGACCTGGGCTTCGTTCAGCTCAACTTAGGCATGGGGCTCGCCAATGTACTTTACGCACCGGCGCTCCTCCTGCTAAAGAACGTGACACAAATGAAGCCTTCTTTCTCCGAGCGAAATATGCTCCTAGAAGACGGCCCAACGGGACTGTATGATACGATTAAGATGGAGCAACGAGAGAAGAAGAGAAAGGGTTTGTGCACAACGATTGACGAGAATGGCATTGAGACCTTTGCTCAGCGCTCTTATTCAGAGGAGGAATCCTCGGGGGGAGAATATGCGTAAAAGACCTTTAGCTGGGTGTTAAACTATCCAAGTGCCGATGTAGAGATGTCTGTATCATGTCCGAGTCAATCAATTGCATAACACGATTATGATTGTGCAACAGTATCAATTATTTACCGCTTCTGGTGAGAATTTATTTGGGTTTTGTCAAATAAAGTAGGTTAAAGCTTTAGCAGAAAGGCGCTCGCTCGCGTTTCTTCATTTAAAGGTGAGACTCCTGTGAAAGATCTGCTGAGATAAATGTATATTCATTAACAGTATTTATCACTGTATCGGAAACTGACTCATATCGTGTTCAGGGATTGTGTGCAAATGTATTCGAACAAAAGAATAAATGTAATGCGTCTTTCATTGTAATCTGTATTGTATGTTTTGTATGTTTTAGAAAGCTGGGAGAAAAAGTGAAATCTGCTTTTGCGTTTTATTTGTTTTCTCTTGAATGCATAGGAATGTAAAGCCTCACTGTTTGACCTGCGACTGTACATAAATGTATATTCATGTACATAATTAAATCAACATCACGTGAATGATATTATTTGTTGAAATCATTTATTTAAGGTACAAATTGTCATTTTTATTCTGCAATTTTATTTTCCGCTATAGATGAAGATAATCTGTACTTATAGTGTTATCGCGACTGAAGAATGGTATTTAAATGTGTTGTTATCATGCGAAAGCGCCTCGTTTGAAGATTCAGACGTGTTTTGCCTGTGGAAACACGCTGGTTAAAGAAATCTGACATTAAAGTTTTTAAGGCCTACATTTATCTGGTGCTTTGATCCTTGCCCGTGAATTTTAAACAAAAGGGAAACAGCGAAAGTAACATGAAATTTTCTGGGGAAGAAATAAGTGGAGCGTGAAATATAACTAATTTCATGGGACTTTGTGGTTTAATAGAGTCCGTCAAAGCATCTTGTTAGAAATAAAAACATCTCATTGTAACGAGGTCATCTCAATCGGTCAGGTGCGCCCAAATTGTTCAGCTGATGTTGTAAATTCAGAAAGCCCAAGGGGTGAAAAAAAATCCACGCAAAATGCATCCCATTTGCTTTCCTGCAAAGTGCGTGAGCATCTCAGGCGCTCAGCTGGCGTCTAAATAACGTGGGGTGAGGATGTGAAGTGCCAAATAAACTTCTCGGCGAATAGCAGGACTTCTGGGAGGAGCCTGGCTGCCAGGAGGCTGAGGTACCCTCTCAGCGTCTCTCTCGAGCCAGCCAGGGAGTCATGCTCATGCCATGTATGGGACTGAATGATGTTTAAAATGATGAAGGATCGAACCAGTGGCATTTTAAAGAAATTCTGTCACAAATGGATTCAAGAAAAGATGGACCAACTGAAACTACTTGCTTGAGCTTCAGGACAAGAGGGTGTCATTTTTCCTCACTAGTGAGTAAAACATTCAGTTGCACACTGCTTTATTGTTAGTTTCGCATTAGTAACGTGAGCATGTTTTCATCAAACTCGCAGGTTTGCAAAGCAATTTTCTCTCACGTCATGCGTGTTATAATCGCAGGTGCGCATATCAACAGTCTGATCTTGTATTTTTACTAACTTTTTTACATATGTCATAATATTTTTCAAGCGATTAAGAATTAACATCGACTGGTTTCAGATTGTCACTGTGACTGATGTTTATTTCAGAGGGTTTCCATTTTCATAATGACTATAGGTGACTGTATTCTAATTTTGTTTGTGGACAGAGAGCCCTTCTTATGAATCCACCTGCTTGATAGCCCATCTACGCCGCCAGCATGCCAGTTCTCGACCGAGACGCCTCCAAAGATTCAGGGGGCCAAGATGTAAATATATCTTCTATTTTCCTTATAAGTACACAGGATATTTTTCTTCTGGAATCGGCATGAAATCAATTTACATTTTAGGTTAAGGGTTGCCAAATCAAATAAAGTCTAATAGCATTTCAAGACATGAAAGTGACGTTCAAAAGATTACACTGGAATTCATGTGTGATATTTTATTAGAATGTGGTACTCTGACAATTTAAGGTGAAAATTTACAGTTTTGACAAGTAGTTTTTCACAGATAAATGCTACATATGCTTGATATTAAATTATCATCAAACTTATTGACTCAATATTTATCCCTTAAATATTTGCTTGATAATATTATGTAACAACAACGAAACCTGGGATGGTTTTTAGTAACAAATGTAGAAAAAGAAAACGTGGAGATGAGATCTGAAAGCTTTTCATTCTGACATGCTGTCCAGATCCTGGAAAAGCTGCCGGTGCCCGAGCTGAAAGTTACATTGGACATGTACCTGAAGTGCATGAAGCACCTGCTCACAGAAGAACAATTCAACAAGACGCAAAACATAGTGAAGCAGTTTGGAGCCCCTGGAGGAGTGGGGGAGCTACTACAGAGCAAACTAAAGGAGAGGCGCGAAAACGAGGCAAACTGGGTAAATAAAAATGAAAATAGTAAACACGATAGAAAAAAAAAAGCCATGTTAATGTTAACATAAAATATAAAATAAATGGCTTAAATGCATTTAAGATATAAAAGATAAATTATTTTATAAATATAAGTAAAAAAAATTAATGCTTTTAACCAAATCCTCAAGACATTACTGATGTCTGTGTAGATGTAAGCCGTTTTTAATGATCTGGTCCCTTTATTCACCTTCAGTTCTGTTGGTGGATTTCGCTCCTTTTTCCCCTCTCTGTAGGTATATGACTATTGGCTAAATGACATGTACCTGAACAACAGACTTGCTCTACCTGTCAACTCAAGTCCTGCAATGGTTTTCCCACAGCAGAACTTTAAGGCTCCCATTGACTCTTTAAGGTATGCACATCTGAGACAAGTGAACCATGAAAAAAACCTCTCAGTTTGATATAATGCAATGGGACAGACAAACCCTCGGCAATTCAGTAGTGGAAGAGATCTTTTTATCTCGTTACTCATCGTATGCAACAGTTACTGAAAGAAAGGCTCTTAAAAAAGGGTCCTTATTGCCATGCACTTCAAGTTGTTGGTCATTTTGGTCATCCCAGCACAAAGACTAATAAATTATAGTGAACTGTAAGAATTGCTTTTCTACCGGAATTTATTGATTAAACAAATCTGAACACGTCCTTCCTGGCTGCACACTAATAGAAAGGGTCATTACCCAGTAAGCCTCGAGGTCCAAAAACTGTGGTTTGGTTAACATGATATTGATCTGTTCCTAGCCCCTTAACCACATGATTTACACAAGGCATTTGTGTTGTTAGGTGTAAGAATAAGAGCACGGTGGCGAAACAGTGACCAGGTGTAATGTGTGTGTTTTGTGAGCAATTAAAACAGAGTAAGGTCATCTTTTCTAGATTTGCTGCACACTTAATTTCTGGAGTTTTGGAGTACAAGACCCTCCTTGATGCGTAAGTTAATAAAATAATTCAAATTGTCACAAAATAACTGGCTTCACTTAGAATTCATGTGTAATGAAAAGGTCTGAGAAAGTTGTGCATGTCTGTGTGTAGCCATGCCCTGCCTCTGGACTGTGCTCGGGGCCAGCTGGCAGGAGCGCCTCTGTGTATGAAGCAGTATTATCGTCTCTTCACCTCCTACCGTCTTCCAGGACCTGAGAGGGACACCCTAGTGGCACAGGAGAGTAGCGTGATGCCAGAACCCGAACACATCATAGTGGCATGTAAAAACCAGGTAAGACTTAGAAAGAAACAGACCTAGAGCAAAAGCCACTTACCTTGGCCTTTCTCAGCTTTCCACCATATTACATGGTCTTCATATTGCAATGAATCTGTTAATATGAAGCACTAAACATATTCAAAAATGATCATAAATACAGAACATGCACTGAAGTTTCATTCTTCATTTGGCAGACAATCCCAGCTTAAGGCAAACCAAATCTAGAATAGGTGTGGCACAGTGGTGCAGCGGTTAGCACTGTCACTTCACAGCAGTGGCTAGGAATTCAAATGTTCACATTTTTTTAAAAGGTTTATATAGCATCATTAACATCATTAGGAATATTAGTCAGTACCATAGATTCTTAAAAGTGTGTGGCTAATCTGAATTTCTGTCCAGTTCTTTGTACTAGATGTGGTGATCAACTTCCGTCGACTGAATCAGAGAGACCTTCTGACTCAGCTGGAGAAGATTTCCAAGATGGCAGACAACAAAGAAGAAGAGCAGCTCCCACCTGTAGGGCTTCTCACTTCAGATGGGCGGACAGAATGGGCTGAATCTCGTAAAGTACTAATGAGAGGTACGTTTCAATACGTATTTTAAGTGGACTGCCATTAAAATCTCTCTTTTAAATGAGGTGTATGGAGTTAATTTCCTGCCAAAAGGTTCCAGGCAAACAAAACACACTGCACACAAATACAATTTGTTTTACAAACTGTCCTCAGACATCGCACACATGCATAGCGCTTTTCTTTTCCTGCAGAGTCCACAAACAGGGACTCACTGGACATGATTGAGCGTTGTCTGTGTCTCGTCTGTCTGGATGAAGCAAGTGGTCCTAATCTTAGTGACACCACACGTGCAATGTTGATGCTGCATGGAGGTGGAGTGACCAAAAATGGAGGCAACCGCTGGTATGACAAACCCATGCAGGTAAGGGAACATAGTCAACATAAAAAGGCTACTTCACTGTTTGTCTCATTAACCTTTTGCACATTGTGTGCCAAAGCTCTAAGTTCTGAGTGATATTAGCCACTAAGAAAAAGAAAAGTGGACAAAACAAAACATTTGATACTGTTGACCATAATATTTTATTACAAAGATTAGAGCATGTCATAGGGATTAAAGGTACTGCGCTGCAGTGGTTTGAATCATATCTATCTAAAAGACTCCATTTTGTTCATGTAAATAGGGAGTCTTTTTCACACACTCAGATTAATTATGGAGTTCCACAGGGTTCTGTACTAAGACCAATTTTATTTACATTACACATGCTTCCTTTAGGCAGTATGATTAGAAAGCATAGCATCAATTTTCATTGTTATGCAGATGATACCCATCTTTATCTATCCATGAAGCAAGATTACGCAAACCAATTAGTTAAAGTGCAGAAATGTCTTAAGGACATAAAGACTTGGATGACCTCTAATTTCCTGCTTCTAAATTTGTACTTGGCCCTACGAATCTTAGAAACATAGTGTCTAACCAGATTCTTATTCTGGATGGCATTACCTGGCCTCCAGTAACACTGTGAGAAATCTTGGAGTCAGTTTTAACTCAGATCTGTCCTTCAGTCCTTTAATGCAAATATTAGGCAAATATGTAAACCACTTTCTTGCATTTGTGCAGTATCTCTAAAATTAGAAACATCCTGTCTCGGAGTGATGCTGAGAAACTAATTCATGTATTTATTACTTCTAGGCTGGACTATTGTAAGGAATTATTATCAGGCTGTCCTAAAGAAGAATCCTTTAATTGAGTCAAAATGCAGCAGTGAGAGTACTGACAGGGACTAGAAAGAGAGAGCATATTTTTTCCATATTGGCTTCTCTTTATTGGCTCCTTGTTAATCTTTGTTAAAGTCAACTGGCAAATGTGTTCACTGCTGGTTGTTTTTGAATCTGTTCCTGAGCCCATGTAGGGATTTCCAGCAGAAAAATGGTGTCTGTTTAATGCAGCATCTCCTCAGAGTTCAGGATTGTAGGTATTTAAGTCGTGGGTCCAGTGTTTCTGTGTTTTGTTTCTGTTTCTTTGACTTGTTATGTTTCCCAGTGTGTTTGGGGATTTGATTCCTGGCTCCATGTGCTTCTGTCTTCCCTGCATCTATGTTTTCGTGTGTTTGTGTTTCTCATTTTCCTGCAGTTTGTCAAGTTTACGTGTCTGTCTCCGTCTGGTTATTTCCTGTTTTACTTTGATAGTTTCTTGGTCTGTGTGCTGTGTATTCAGTTTTGCATCCCTTGTCTCTTTGACAAGGGATGTGATTGTACCACCTGTGTTTCCCAGCTGCTCCTGATCCCCTTGTTTCCTGTGTATTTAAGTCTGCTGTCTGTGTCATTTCATTGTCGCGTCACCGTCTTGGTATTCCCCGTCTTGGTTTTCTCTGCTCCTGTGTTTCCTGCATTTTGTTAATTCCTTAGCTCCAGCAAATAAAGCTGACATTTAAGTTGATAGTGGTGTCCAGCGTGTCCTACATTGTGGTTCCCTGACTGCCACAACCTATCCCTGACAATTTAATATTGGTTTTCAGCCTTCTATAATCCACTGTTGATGACAAAATCTCCAAACCTTTGAAGAGTTTTTATTGTTGAATCGTCTTTCTCAGAGTGGTGAACCCCTCCCCGTATGTTTTTGTGCACATGTTAAAGGTTTATAGCTCTGCAGTCTGCACTGGTGAAATTTATGAACTATGCTCCTCAGCACACACCGATCCCGCTTTACGTGGCTGAGTGGCTGTGGTTCCTAAATACTTCCACTTTGCAACAATACCACTTAGAGTTAATTGTGGAATATCTAGGAGGGAAGAAATTTCAGAAACGGACTTGTTGC
Organism: Apistogramma diplotaenia; assembly: GCA_015052665.1. Lineage (NCBI taxonomy): Eukaryota > Metazoa > Chordata > Actinopteri > Cichliformes > Cichlidae > Apistogramma > Apistogramma diplotaenia. The sequence continues at coordinate 7,147 of VOQJ01014328.1, read as the reverse complement.
ATGCTATTAGAGTACCACACACAAATTCAGGGAGCTCTTTAAAATAGAAAGGCAGACTGCATGGGTAGATGCTGACTTTACACATGTGGCAATAGTAATGAAAACACCTGAATTCCCCAGTACATTTGTCCATGTATTGTTATTTAGATATTTGGAGTGTCTTATTGCTGCTGTTCCAACATTTTTTTGTCCTGGCATCAAAATCAATACAAAATCAATAACATTTCTCAGTTTCAACATGTAACATGTTATCTTTATGCTAATGATTTTCAGGTCACTGAATTCAGTTTTTATTTAGATTAAACATAGTGTCCCAGATTTTTGGAAACAGGGTTATAGATTAATGACTGATCGTTTAAAATACTAAATTACCTCCTTAATGAGAAATTAAATTAGCAAATTCATATTCATCTCTCAAAGCATAAGTGGATATAATTAGGCATGCCCAATTAAAGGTGTACTTTTGCAGAAATGCAAACTAAAAGTGGACGTTTCACTGGATTTTAAGCCTTTACCTCACAAAATGTCATTAGAAAAAGAACTAAGATTACTCAGTCAAATCATATGATTCTTGTACACTATGTACAGAGTTAGAGGCTTCTTCCTTTAAACTAGCAAACATATCAGTCTAACTTAACAGAATCCCACTGCCTTTCCCAACCTTTCTGTATCAGTTTATTGTAGGAGCTGATGGCTGCTGTGGAGTCGTGTGTGAACACTCTGCATTTGAAGGAATTGTCCTCGTGCAGTGCACAGAATATCTCCTCAAATACATGTGAGAAATTACATACATTGGATTTTGGAAATTTACAGTATATGTTATATTTTTTAAAAATGCTATATTTATTTGTGCTCCTCCGTGGCATCAGGACTGGGAGCCCATCAAAGCTGATCAGAGCTGCAAGTGTGAGTGAGCTCCCTGCGCCGCGCAGACTCCGCTGGAAATGCACTCCAGAGATTCACAAACTCATCACATCAGCTGCTGACAAACTCCACAGGTTTGCGTTTGCTCTAGTTTGTGTCAGGAGAAGAAATTAATTCATGCTTTCAGCACATGATAAAAAATGTATTCATATTTTCTCAGAATGGTAAAAAATCTGGATATGGATGTCCACAAGTTCAATGATTATGGGAAAGAGTTTATCAAGAAGCAGAAGATGAGTCCAGATGCCTACATTCAGGTTGCTCTTCAGTTAGCCTTCTACAGGTAATAATAATGTTCATTTTACAGAACCGATTCAATCTCAGACTGCAAAACACAGGGTGTTCTCTCTGCATCACTGTAGGTGTCATGGCCGACCAGTGTCCACCTATGAGAGTGCTTCTATACGTCGTTTTCAGGAGGGCAGAGTAGACAACATTCGCTCAGCCACACCTGAAGCCTTGGCCTTTGTCAAAGCAATGACTGATGGGGAAAAAAGCACAAGTGTAGGTTTTTTTAATGCATAAATTATAGTCATACTGTGACTTTTAAATAAAAGCTCTTTCAGATTTAAATTCAATTCAGCAGTTAGTTTTCTTTTAATAGTGATATTCAGTCTTTTACTGCAGTTTGCATTAATGTATTCAAGCATGAAAAACTCTGGCTGATTGTAAATTACTGGACCTAGAGATGTGACATTGATTGTCAGTTGTTTACCTCTGCAGGACACAGAAAAGATGAAGATGCTACAAGGTGCCATAACTGCGCAGACGATGTATACACTTCTGGTAACTGTTCTCTGATTCCAGATTTCTATGATAGAGTTTCCATATTTAATAAATGCAGTAACATGCTTTGTGTTCTTCAGGCTATTACAGGGAGAGCAATAGACAATCACCTACTAGGACTACGTGAAATCGCTCATGAAATGAAGCTGGAGAAGCCAGAAATATTCAAAGATGAAGCCTATGTCATCAGTAATCAGTTCATTCTCTCTACAAGTCAGGTATACACATGTGATTTTGAAACAAAACATGATCATTTAAATTTTAATTACATTTTATTTATATGGTGCCAATTCCTAACAGCACCAAGGAAAGCAGCCCAGCAACTTGGTTAGACTGGTTAAACTTTTTTGTTTGTTCTTTACACTAAAATTCTAACTGCCTGTTTAGGTTAAAGTACAATTAAGGTATTTTTTTTGTAATTGAAAGAGGAAAAACATACCAATCTCACTTGTCCTACCAAAACCTTTACAACTACAGCAGTATTTCAGCACACTTCCAGTGAAACATCCAGTGGTTTAGAGCTGAAACATCTCCTCTTCCCTCAGGTTCCCACTACTGTTGAAATGTTCTGCTGCTACGGTCCTGTGGTTCCAAACGGATACGGAGCGTGCTACAACCCTCAGTCAGACCATATCATCTTCTCTGTGTCCAGTTTCCGCGAGAGCCAACAGACATGTTCAGCAGAATTTGTAAAGTGCTTGGTGCAGGGACTTTGGGACATGAGGGATCTGTGCAATAAATGCAACGCTGACTGTACTGCCACACGGGGAAAAAAGGGCCAAACACAGGAGACACACACACAAACCGAAACAAAGTGGCAGGAAAAATCACCCCAGAGACCATCTGACTTGACTAAAAGCAAGCAAACAGTCCCGCAGGTTCTGGTGAAGACGGCAGACCAGACTAGTGTGGAGGCCCAAACTCAGACGTTATCGCATGGAGAGGTGCGACCTTTGAGGAAAATGAGTAAATCGTAGAAAACTGTCAGTGCCTGTGACAATAGTGGTGGTGTGATACTAAATGTATTTTTCTGTGCTGCAATAATGTATTAGTAAGCCATTCACAAAATATACACTATAGCCCAGCTGTGATACAACATTTATTTATGTGTTTATTGTTGCAATAGAAGATGCTTTTTGAAGGAATTGAAATATGGCTACTACAGTATGCAGAAAAGAATTAGTGCCAAATTTACGCACAAGCGTGACATGAATCAGCCAAAGAAAGGAGTCAGTTTAGTGTTGGCCAGCAAAAGCTAAGAGTTAAGGTTAGAGGGAAAAAGATGCAAACACTGGAGGTTCATTCCTACTGTTAAATGTCTGCATCTTTTTCTGTCAGTCAGTCTGACAAAGCAAAAGCAGTCTGTGAGTTATGCCAAGTGGCTGATTGTCTCACAGTGTCAACCTGCAAATCGTATGTTGCTATCTAATGTCTTTCTGAAGACTGTGAAACAGCAATCTTTTCTCTGTGTCGTCGTCATGAGTTCTTGTGTCTGTTGGACCAATACCGTGTGCTGATACATGCGCTCAAAAAAAGTATCCTTTTATAAAATCCTCAAGGTTACTGTTCTGTACTCCATATACTGGGACTTACACTGTGTTTGTGTACATAATAAATCAAATGTAGCTGTCCAAGATTTTATAAGGATACTTTATAGTTAGCTTCAAGAATGTTAAGTAAAACAAAATCATATATTAGTAAAGTTACGAGCAGAATATATTAATTAAGTTGTGTGTGTATGTGTGTGTTACAGGGCATCTGAAAAATAAGTATATGAAAGTTCCTAACCAAAGGTGTTCACTGTGTTTATGACTGTCAAAGTATTGCACTTATAAGGTGCTGCTGATGAATAAAAGATACAACCTAAATTTGTATTTTGGTATTCACACAGTAGATAGCATATTGCATGTTTATTTCTTTTTTGAATCTCTTATGTTTCATGAAGACTGTTACCATATGCACATCTAATGCAGGTATCCAAGCAAGTCTGCATGTGTACTACTGCATAATGAAAAGTTTCTTAATTGAAAATGGTAATAATGTTGACAGTAAAATGGTGTGTTGACTCTAGTCAACACACAGTTAGGTACAAAATTTATAGAACAGACATATTTTTTGTAGTTTTCCCTCTATAAACCACCACAGGGAGGTTCAGCTTTAATTCGAGGGGTCAAACAAAAAATAATCATGCCATTTTTATATATTGTTCCGCATTTTCAGAGGCTCAAAGGTAAATGGACAATTTACTGGCAAGCAGTTTCATGACCAGGCAAGTCCTGTTCCCTTATTTAGCTGATTCCAAATTGCCTTTCACTGGAATTCTCAATACGAAATCCAAAGAGATGTCAATACAGGTGAAAGAGGCCACCATTGGGCTGAAAAACCAAAATAAATCTATCAGAGAGACATGAAAAACTTCAAGAGAGGCCAAATCAACAGTCTGGTATTCTTTAAAAGAAAAAAAATGGCTTCACAACATCTAACATTAACTTGTACCACGGTGAAGGGAAGAGAAAAATGTGGAGGAGAGAAACAGCTCATGATGTGACGTAAAACCACACTATATCTATCAAACACGGTGGAGGCAGTGCTATGAA
>VOQJ01014325.1:0-13903 GCA_015052665.1 Apistogramma diplotaenia | reverse complement strand
ACTTGTGGAGAAATGTTTTTGTGGAAATCACGTCGTGTGCCAACGGCTCATCTGAGGAGACCAAAGACATTAAGTGCGTGCATGACGAATTCCCCAAGGGAGGAAATCATCAGGACAGAGCGCCCTGTAAGAGGTCAGGAACAGTGAAAATCTGTGCATTTCATCTTTTTCCCCCCTTCAGAAACCTTAAACAACTTTGCTCCAAATGTCACCCTCTGGATTTTCACTTGTATTTAATAAATGGATTGCTTATATAACTGGGAAAATGTGTCCACTTTTTCCCCCCTTCCAGTGAATTTCAGTAAATTTGTCTATTTGACGTGTTACTTATCTCACTGTCTCCTGAGCCCTACTCCCAGAACATAGGATGGCTCCTGATCTGACCCGTGTGCAGTACTTCCTTCTTCCTTTTCCGTTACTCACTGGCACTGACAGAGTACATACACCCCAGTGAGCAGAATCACCTCTATATAACCATGCCTTTTGGCTCAGAAACACATAAACCTTGCAACGACAGTCATTCCCAGCATTCATCTGTCTTTGCTCTGACCAGTCATGAATATCATCTGGCTTTGCATCCCAGCGGCGCTGTTTGTTACTCCGGCCTTCTCTCTTCAAATGATTGGCACAAGCCGCATCAGAGGTAAGTTATTCTGGATATTTCTACTGTGTCATAATATATTACTGTATATAGAAATTATATTATCACATTTAGTAAACAAATTTAACATTTTATTTGCCATTTCTAGTTTTCCCAGCAGTCAATCAAAGCATTGCAGGACTGGTCCTGGTTACCTCTTTAAATAAACTCAACCAGCCTCAGTATGGCTTCAATGCCAGTGATGCGCGTAAGGTCTGCTCGTCCCTCGGACTGAACATTGCCTCAAGAGCACAAGTAGGCACGGCTCTTTCTAGAGGGTTGGAAACATGCAGGTGAGACCAGAGGGGGGGATAAAATATCACATGTCAGAGGAATACAGTTTTTTAAAAAAGAAAAAGCACCTAATGTGACGTTTTGTTCAGGTTTGGATGGGTTGATGAACATGTTGTAGTCATTCCCCGCATCCGGCCGCTTGCCAATTGTGGCCAAAATAAGAGTGGCTTGGTGCTGTGGCGAGTCAGAGTGACACAAAAGTTTGATGTGTTTTGCTTCAACGAATCAGGTGAGAAACTCTGCATCTACACTTTACTCACTGACAGACAAAAGATCTGTTAACTTACCATCACCACTGCAAGAAAAGTGTACAAACTATTCCAAGACATGATCATAATTTCAAACAGGATGAAGTACAAATAATCAGCTGATCTTTGCACAGCTGCAGCGATACAGAGACTACATGAAGTAACCGACAGTCCTCTGAGGAGCACGTATGACGTGGGGGGGACACACCCCACCACAACGAAATCTGCAGCTTTCTCAGAAATCAACAATGATGTGGAACCAGCTCGCTTTGTCAGCAGTTCACAAGGCTTTGCTGGAGGTACGGGACTCAAAATCTGAACTCTTTGGCATAGTCACATGATACAGCACAAGTAATACATAAAAAACCTTATTAATAGTGGATACATTTGTATGTTTCATAATTCAGTAAAGGCTGTGCTCCTCATCTGCGCCTCTGCCCTTATCCTACTTGTAATAATCATCCTGGTTTACCTAAAATTGTGAGTACTTTTCATTTTAATACAAAATGTAATGCTGAACTTAAAAGATTAGTTACAAGTGTATAAATGAGGCGTGAGTGGTACACGGCGATTTTGAGCTGTAATAAGACTGCAAAGCGAGCTTACATTCAAGTATTTTTCTTTTGGTGCATATTATGATTTTTTTTTTCCTGTCAATCTATTAAAAAAATAAATAAAAAGGCACCGCTCTCAGAAGTTGGGCATGAAACAGCAGCAAGAGTACATCCAGACAGAAGAGTGGACGTGTGTGAAGACCATCACAGAAGAGCAATCTGATCAGGAAGTTCAGGAAGATGAGAGGATAGAAGTGGACGACGACACACAATAAATGTTTTGATCCTTGATTAATGTTAAATTAAGTAACAAAATGGCTGTAACATTTCTTTTTTAAATGTTCATTATTTTAATTAATCCTAATGGTTTAGCCACTAGAGGGCAATGTTTGCAATAAAATCATTTTAAGTGCTCATCAGCATTGGGTGTTACACACAATCAAACCCATCTTTTCTACTGGTTTACCCACTTCTTAAATATATATTGTTCCAATCTTTACTCTTCAGGGTCTTTCAATTTCTTAAGCACCTCCACGGCTTTACCACTGAACACTTGAGTGCCATCCCTCATCTAAGGCATATATCTTCATTTTAGGAAATCCATCTGTTATTAATTTGCAAGCAGTTGAGTATTGTGCTTTCAGCTTCAGTTTTATTGAACTTTATTCCCTCACAGTCACCCAGGGGTGCCTTTTACAAAATGAAGTTAAATAGAGATATCAGAGTGCATCATGCTCGAATACTGTCAAATGTGAGTTCCCCTTTACTCAGTGTGGAAATGCATGGATTCAGAATTCACTGCATCAACGATGAAGCTGAGCTCGTTGCACAGCGTTTCGTGTCTGTAGGCCATGCGGACCTGGGCGACGTTTGTCTTATGGATATCGTTTCCTTCAGGTCCATCTTTCAGATAGTTCTCTCCCAGGAAGCGCTTTTTATCCTTGTAAAATTGTAAAAGACGTGGAAAGAATGATTAGATTTTCATGTAAAACAATGAATGCCTGCAATGATGGGATTTTGTGTTTATGTGCCCATACCTGGTGAGAAAACCCACTCTGCAGCACACTGTTCCTAGCTATTTCACACACATCACAGGTGCTGAACTTCCACAGCTGGGCTGCTATTGCATATTCCTCCATCAGTGGTTCCTACAGGACACATAAAATAATGGCTAAGATTTATATGACACAACTTGATCCCAGTAACCCACACCACAGCAATGTGTGAAACAATGATTCTGAATGACAGGTCGAAAACAGTTTCCTGTATATTTTTTACCTTGGTGTAGTGGAACAGCATGGGATCATCAGTGGACAGGGACACACACAGACCTTTGTGCAGGTAGTCTTTCAGAGGGCTTTTGGAGTAGTCCAGGAACAGACCATTGTTGCTGAGTGGAGACATTGCAATTGGCACCTGGGCCAGGTAGTACAGGTACTGCAGGACTGGGCTCTGTGGGAAGTTTGAGAAATGGTTGTGGAAAACAAACACACGTGATCATGCATTTTATCTTCATGCTGAGTTAGTCTGTCACTGCTAAAGTGGTGACCTTTGTTTTTCTCCAGCTCATAAGTAAAGATTTGTCAAAACCAAAACATGAAATATTTACTGTAAAGACCACAACTCCGTACAGCTCTAAGTACCTTCCTCAGGTTGAGTCCATGTGAGATGTTGTCAGCAGTGAGAAAGGCAGAGACCAGATGAGTGAGCGATCCAGTTTCTCCACAATGGGGACGGAACTGGAAGGTGTTCAGTCCACGCTCTCTATACAGGACGCAAAAGTAGAAGTTGTAAAAACAGCCAACAGATCATGAGCAGAGGAATGGTTTATTTGAACAGTGTCAGTCAGCATTCAGAATTCATCAGAGTACAGAAACAGCATTAGTGAAGGTTACAAATGTTTGGTGTTCATCTCTGTGCTTGTCCCGCTTGACCTCAGTGCAGCGTTTGATACTGCTGACCAGAATATTTCATTACAAATATTAGCACATGCCATAGTTATTAAAGGCACTGTGCTGCAGTGGTTTGAATCATATCAGACTGCCAGCTGCCATTTCTGGCATGTAAATGCCAATCGGCCTCCACGGTGTCAGGCAGTGAGCACACGGGCCACTTGAGGATGTTGGACCCTCAGCCCTTGGTCATTCATAACTACTAAAGGTCATTTTGTAGGGCTCTGGCAGTGCTCATCCTGGTCCTCCTTGCACAAAGGAGCAGATACTGGTTATGCTTAGGGGTTAAGAACCTTCCTTGGCCCTGTCCAGCTCTCAAGTAATCTGGAATCTCCTCCATGTTCATGACTGTGCTGGGAGACAACAAACCTTCTGGCAATGGCAGATATTGATGTGCCATCCTGGAGCATTTGACCTGTGTAACCCTCCGTAGGATCCAGGTATTACCTCCATGCAACTAGTAGTGACACTGACCCTAGCCAAATGCAAAACTAGCAAAAAAAGAAGTCAGAAAATGGAGGGGAAAATGTGAGTGGCCTCCACCTGTAAAATCATTCCTGTTTTGGTGGTTGCCTCATTGTTGGCCCTCTAATTTTATTAACACCAAAGCCGCTGAAACTGATCAACCGAAATCCAAATTTCTCAGTCCCTTTGTCTGGAATGACCGACCTTGTACTGTAAGTCAGCTACTTAGCAAACCTCGACTAAATTCATTCTTGCCGCTCCTCATTTTTCAACCCATCTGGAACATGATACTTACTTTCTGAGGTTGTTGAGGACTGTGATGTTTGCATACATGTGGAAGACGTAGTAGCTGTATGGGGGATTTTCGTTCGAAGTCCACTGCTCTGGTTTGGGGCTCTTGAAGGAGAACATGTGATCACCGTGTTTGGACTCATCGTCCACGCTGTCAAAGCCGGACACCTGTATCCGCATAAACAAAGACTTAGTCCTTTACTGCTGGGACTCTTTCATGAAGTCCCACATGTATTTTTGATTATGGCCACCTACCGGTGCTGCTTGGCCACGGAAACCCATTCTACGAAGTTCCCGGTGCACAGCTTTAGTGCCGATGCTAATGCCAGAGGTTTGGAGCTCTGCAGTTATTGGGTCCGCAGAGCATTGGTGACTTTAATGCTCTTTGCAGTTCAGCACTCAGCGACCCCACTTTGTAACATTACATTATTGGCAAGTCACCAATTTGCTGCAGATCCTAAACACTTCCACTTTGCAGCCTCTTACAGCTGACTGTGGAACACCCTCTAGGAGGGAAGAAATTCACACTAGAATTCAGCGAGCTCTTTGAAACCACGTTCTTTCACAAAGCACAGGCTGCACCTGAATTCCAGTATTAAGAGGAGCGGCCCAATATTTTCACCTATACAGTGTTTTTCTCAAGCCTAACTTTTATGAAGCCAATTTATGTTATAAAGACATGTTTATATATCACTAGAGCTGTGCTTTATTATATTTCCATTGCTTATCTAGACTGAACTGCTTACAGCTACACTATAGCCTGTTTATACTGCATAAATGTTAAAGAGTAAATGTGTTTAGCATTTAAAAAGGAGACATGAATTACTGTACATCTTTTTGTGCAAAACTGATCTAAAACATTCCCCCTAATATTTGCTGGGATCTGTTTCAGTAAAACAAATCTTACATTTTTGAGGAAAACGTGAATTTCTTTGTGCTCCTGCGGGTTAACGGTGGCCTCAAATAGAGGACGGAACACGTTCTCCAGGATCTTGGAAAAATCAGGTATCAGCTTCTTCGACTTGAAAATATCACTGCGACATAAAAACATATTTTAGATTTCACAAAGTCTGTGCAACATGAAGTTTTAGGATGTGGCACTTACTATATTCTGGGCACTTGAATTATCCACCTCATGTTTGGAGAGTATAGCTTGTGGTCAATAAACCACTTGGACACACTGTACCACTCGCCAGGAGAGCTTCCATAGATGGACAGGCGTGGCTCTGCGTGCTGATACTTGCTCTCCTCCAGGTCATGGGCCACTTCCTAAAAATGGTGAGAGGTAGAGTGCACTAAACTTTCTTTACGTCGCACTGACTTTCAATGGATGGCTACATCATATAGTACCTTTATGATGCAAGCAAAATACTCTCCATTAACAAGATTGTCCGTTTTCAGGAAAATTTTGCGAAGCTCACTGGCTCCCACTGGGTTATACTTCGCATTGAACTTGTCAAAGCGATGGAAGGTTTGCCTCCCCTGTATATGTAATGAATCACAAAATATCATTTTGCTAAGTCAAATTATAGGCAGAGGGAAGGAGATTTAAGCAGCAAAAAGACAAGACATGAAATTTGTATCCATATTGCTTTGACGACAATATTTACATCCAGGAGAACAGAAATTATTACTTACAGCATGTACATCCAGAGAGTCCACAGAAAGGTCATAGGGGTCTTTGTTGATGTGCTGGAAAACCTGTTTGAGAGTCATTTTTTGTCCATCTTTTTCTAGAACTACACGGTCGGCGTCCGTCTCATATGTTTTCTGGATGAAAGTGAGCAGGTGTTTCTGAGACATGCATGCAGCTGCATGAATGTGGGTGTCCACCTGGAAGAAAAAAAACCAGCATGTTCAGTCTGCAAGTGCTGATTTGATGTGTTTAAGCCTCTATCCAGCTGGGCATGCCTGGAAAACCTCCAAAGTGACTTGCCCAGGAGGCATCCCAAGCAAATGCATGAACCACCTCAACTGTCAACTTTTGACATGAAGCAGCAGCAGCAGCTCTATTCTGCTGGACTGGTAAATCACTTCACTTTTCAGCTCAGCTCTCTTTGCACCAAGATAGTGTGGTATAATGCACATACTTCTGCTTATGCCGCACCACTCCAATGGTCCACCTCTCATGAATACGATTTCAAGATGCATGAACTCTCATCTAGAGCAGCCTCCCACAATTTTCAGGCACAAAACCATGGCCTCAGACTTGGAGGTGCTGACTCTCATCCCAGTTTCCCCATTTCACACACTGCTGCAAACTACTCCTGTGCTAAAAATAATGAGGCCAATAAGACCACAACAACAGAATCTCCACCTCCTGAATCCAACTCAACTTTTATTGTCAATTGCTACCAAATGTACTCAACAGGCAGAGAACTGAAATTGTGTTTCCCATGACCCGCGGTGTACAAAGAAAAAACATTTTAATTGGCCAGAGCCTCCTTTCCTGCACTGTGGATTAAATATCCCCAGGAAGACTGGAGCACAAACTCTGGCCCCCCAATTCTGAAAACTGTAACCAGCACCCTGCCCTGCTGCACCACTGACCTCAACGCGACATGAATGAGGCATGTCATCCGAGCCCTTCCCTCAGTGTCCAGAGCCTTGAACATATTCAACGTGAAACACATCCTAGCCTCAGGCCCTGCCACCAGGGATAGTTGCTGGAGAAACCTCAGCCACCCTAGCAACCTCTGCCAGTAACTGCTGAAGCTTCCCCCTGAGGAGTCAGGCGTGCTCCACAGAGGACAGCTCACTTACACTCAGAAGTTCCTCAAAGTGCTCTTTGACAACTAGTTGAATGACAGCAATTTTTGTGTTATTTAAAATCAATCACTAACCTGTTAGTGCTCACAATACAATTCAGTTCAGCAACACCAGAACTTCCCCAAATCCCACTCTCAGCACACAAAGATCAAGATACCAACCTTCCTAACATTGTAGAAATCTCTGTGAGGCACACATTTTAGTTCCTTGAGCTCAGCCATCTCGTTGAGCATTTCATGGAGGTTGAACTTTGAACTCAGGAAATTGAGTCTTCTGTGGCAGTAGGTTTTCCTGAAAATTAGAATAGTGCTCAGTTTCTTTTCTGAAAAGTTCAGTTCAGATTGTAACCAGTTTTTCAACCGCTAGATCTGCAGAACCTTCGCTTTGGAGACTTACGTGGGTCCATCTGCAGTCATGGCAAGCACATGACTCATCTCTATAGCAAAGGTCTCCAAGTCTGGGTAAGGAAGGTCATGGGGCTGGTTTTGTTTGAGAGCCTCTTCGTTATCGTACACATACACGATGCCATCCTTCATCTTCAGTGCATAGTTCAAGTTCTCGGGGATGTCGTCCATGCAGTATGGATCCTTGCCGGCTTCCAAACACGGGCACATGTCTGGGGGGCCACAACATTTTTCCGTTACTGCCATATAAATTAGAATATCATACGTACAGCAGAGAGCAAATCATACCTGGCAGGACTTCATCTTCTTCACGCCAGCTCTTGTTCTGAGCACTGCATAGGAACCTGCTTGTCGTCCTACAGAATTTGTGATAGGCTAGCTTTGAGTATTTCTCTCGAAGAAGCAGAGCTTTACACAGATTTTTTGCCGCCTGATCGTAGTCGTCCAGTGTGATCTAAGAGGAGAATGGGCATCGAGCATAAATTAAAGACTGGCTCAAGCAGAGGGATGCTCTGCTGTGAATGACTGCTAGCGTGTGAGGCAACAGAAATTTGATTATTACAGAGTAGGGCTCCTCCTTTCTGAAATTTTAATAAGTGGGGGGAGGGGGGGTTGAGCTGTTGTCATCAGTACCCTGACAGCAAAACAACCAGTCACAGCAGGAAGAACATCCCACCCCCAGATCCAATCCAACACCAACCTCTTATATTGTAGCACTTCCAGTCAGAGTACTTACACCGGCACAGTAGTCCCCACTAATAGTAACCCTCTGATAATCAGGGCAGGTCTCTTGCACAGATGAGCAGGTGGAGCTGGGGGATATGAATGGTGTCACTATGCGTGCCCAGTCTGCATTGGCTGGGATCTGCAGGGACTTTGAGCGAATCATCTTCAAGCTGTTCTTCCTGAAAAGTCAGCAACATGTTTTGCATTTGGTGCAAAGTTCATGTAAATATCTGAGGCGTCACCCAAAGTCATCATAGACTCCACAGAGCATCTTTGCACTATTCGCACTTCATTTATCTCTTTATTTATCCAACAGCATATAAATAACAAAGAAAAGCAAATATATCTCACATTTTTACTTGAGGATGATTTTCCTGACATGAGCAGCCTGATCTGTGGGTCAGAGTCAGAGCCGAGCTTACCTCTTAACAGTCTCCTCCGACTGCTGTTCTGCCAGCTCCTTGAGCAGTTCGTGTTCTTTGGCTTGCTGGAGGCCAATTGGGCAGTCTTCGGGCATCGTGAACATTGACAAGGCATTTTTGTTTTCTTCCTCTTTCAGTGCCGATGCATATACTTTCTCTGCCAGCAGCTGCGTCTCCTCCTCGACCTCAGTCAGATTCACCTTAAGGAATTGACGAGACATGTCTGCAAGAGGCCACAATCAGTGATTGTAGAAAATAAAAGGTCTGCCATCCTTGCCAGAATGTCATATGCCCTGAGAGCTCTAAGTTGGTAAACAACAACAACAACAACAACAACAAAAAAGCCATTAAGCATTTAATGTGTTTATATCCTGCAGGATGTTTGTTTGTTTTTTAAACTGCTCTTACATAAAGGAAATTGAACCAAATAAACCCATACTTTGTAGGTTCTCTGAAAAATGCAGTCATGTTTACGGTTTTGGCTACTTTAGTTGATTTCAATCCTCCTTAAAATCTATAATACACATTATCCATCTTGAAATTATCACATTTTTAAAAACATTTTATACTCAATCTTCATATATCTGAAAATTGCATGGTTTACATTTTGGAAATGTGTAATAATTTATGTGAATTTTTAGCTTCATAAATGAAACGATGATCAGGATATTTAATTATTTGTCAGGCCCTTCCTTGTGTTTTAAGATATTTTTGTTTTTGTGGTACAACCTGTCATATTTGCTCAAAACAGCATGAAAGTTTAATAAAAACTGCATCCTTCATTTTTATGACTAAGAACTAGATGTTCAAAGGTATTCTACACGTTTCATTTTGTCCATCCAGCCATTCGCTACCACTTATCCTGTTCAGGGTCGCGCAGACAATCACCAATTCACCTAACCCAACTACCTGAATGTCTTCGGACTGTGGGAAGAAAGCGGAGAAAACCCACGCAAACACGGGGAGAACATGCGAACTCCACACATTAAGGCCAAGGCCAAGGACTTGAACTTCACTTCAAGCCAACATGCTTTTTAATAGCATCCACATGTGCGTCGCTTAAGCAGGATTTTACTTCCTGATAGGCTACAAAATCGTTTCTTACGCTCCTTACCTGACCGCTCACCTTTCCGCGCCATCTCTGACTGACAAACGAAGGGGCGGGTGTGCGAGGTGGCTTTAAGGGAAAATCCGAGGCATTAATTAGCACGGCTGTTGTGCACAGAGGTTTACCAGGAAGGAGATGCTCGTGGTGTACGAGGTGAATCGAGCTTGAAGTCAGAGTGAAGATGCCTCTTTAGTTCACCATGGTAACTCATCCAGAACACATAAACTGATTATGTTCTAACTGCCATAGACTATCTACATATCTAGAGCTTTTTCAAGCCCCAGAGACCATGAATGTTTTTCCATGTTTGTTCCTAATCTGCTCCCGAGTCTTTTTCACACCGCCTTCATTTCAGCTAAAAGAACAGGGATCAAACAGTGGACCTGTCTTTTTGCTGTTTGAGAGATTATAGGTCAACAAGTCATTTACAACAGTTTTAATAGAAGCTACCACTTTGTAGCACAACAGTGTATACTGTTCCTTTGTGTTCAAAACGTCTTGTGGTCCTGGCGCTGCTGCAGGTCCATCGTCCTGCACCCTGACACCCACGTGGAGCTGTTGAAGCCTACTTACAGTATTCTGTTCTTGTGAAAGCTAGGACCCAGTTATGATCAAGCAAGAGCCGAGGTAAGAATATTTTTCCCCATTCATCCCTTCCAAAGAAAAAAATTACACCTATGTCTACACCATAGATGGCAGAGAGACCTGCTATGATGCACAGTTTGGAGACACTAATAAAAAGTCTGGAGGTCAAACTGGAGGTGGCAGAGGATTCTCACGGGTGAGTGACCAGAACGGATAGGATTAGAAATGAGTACATGAGAGGGACAGCTCAGGCAGGAGGAAAAGAGGAAGACCACAGAGGACAGAGGAGGATGTAGGGACAGGGTGAGATGGAGGCAGATGATCCGCTGTGACAACCCATAAAGGGAGAAGCCAAAAAGAAGAATCCTACACTATAACAACCTCACAGCCATTTAACCTGCTCTGCTTACCTTCAGTGTTGCTCATAGCTTTATCTGGGTGTGTTGTCCTCTCAAGTTCGACCATAAAGAAGCTGCATGCAGATTCAGTGGTACCTTAAGAGTCTGCAGCCTGTGAGTCTACAGTGGTATATAGCTAGAGTTTTGGTTCTCTCTCTATGTGGAGTCTGTGGCATCATGTTGCCAGAGCTACTAGTCCTGAAAATGTGTCAAAACTGGCTGTCAACAAAGGGAGGGCCTCAGTCAAAGTAGACATAGCCTGCTGCTTTATTTCACTCTCCTGCTTTCTGTACCGTGGACACAGGCTGCGCACACAGAGGCAGAGAGGAAAAGAGCTACTTCTGTGGCAAAGAGGCATCAGAGTCCGTTTCAGTCATTAATTGTAAAGCTGCCGTGATCATTTTTAAGGTGTTGCCCATTTATCCTTGTCATCTCTGATCTCTTGCTCTTGGCACTGTGTTTGATCTGTTTCTGACCTTGGTTTAGTCTCTGCCCGTCTGAAAATGCACAATCATGCTGTGGTGTCCTGGTAAAAGTCACCGATTAAACAAATAACTGCCTTTGCAGGGTTCACATCAGGCTTCTTTATGTCATCAGCTTCACACTCAGATGTATGTGCTGGAAAAGAAGTTGATCCTCTCCTGCTATGTAGTATAAATCATTTATATACATTTATATCACTGCTCAGTAGCCAACTAACCAAGTAGAGAGGCTTATCCTTTGTTCCAGTTTATTAAATGGCAGAGAAGTGGTGCAGTATTTGAGGTTCATTTGGGTTTTTATTTATTTATTTTTATTCTAAGGTTTGTGTGTGTGTGTGTGTGTGTGTGTGTGTGTGTGTGTGTGTGTGCGTGTGTGTGTGTGTGTGTGCGCGCGCGCATTTATAGTTTTTGTCTTGATCTGAGTTGATGTCTTCTGATGCAAAAGTTTCCTGATCCAAGATGTTATTTCCTGTGTACCGTTGCGTTGTGATCACCCTGTCCTTTAAAATGTTTTCAGTCTATATTTATGACTCTCCAGCTCGGGAAAACATTTTGTTCGGCATCACGGGAGCCTTTCAGATTGTTTGTCTGGAAACATTGGATCAGATGGCTGAGAGTGATGTTGGTTGGCCGGAGGCATTGTTAGACACTAATGTGGAGAGTACTTTAATGGTTCTCACTCTGGACTGTGCTAATGTGGGTCTGTGCATCATCATATTTGTGAGTCTGATTTAAGTGCACTGTAATATGGAAACTCATATCATCTCCCACTACCTGTGCAAGTCCCCTAGGAGGCTTCACGAGGCCATTAACAGAGCACTTATATGCCTATCTCAAATCCCACTCGCTGTGTTCTGCTGCTGTTATCCTGTCTTTTTTTTCTGTTTGTTTGGGGGGGTTTTTTTTATGTTTGTCAGACACCTCACTGCTGTGGCTGGCCCCCAAATTGGTTCTTTGTCAAAATCATATCTGACGGAGAAGACAACAACACAGGAGAAAGCCATTTGCACATTACAGAGAGATAGTCATGAGAGAGGGGGAGAAAAAACAGGGGTTTTAATGCTGCTTTCAAAGTGGTGTGTCTTAACTTCTCATTTTTCTCAGTGGCCGGGGCCTGGAAAACTGGAAAGATTAAAAAAAAAAAAACAGAGCACTCAGTTGCCAATGTCAAACAGCTACCCTTACAGTTACTCTATAACACTTGACAGACAGACTTTCCAGTAAGTATATGTGTATATAACACCCCAGTGAATAGGTTTGGATATGGGTACACAGAAATTAATTACCACTTACAAAGTCTCACATGCAGTTTAAGAACTCTATATGTAACTATATAACAATGAAAAAAATGGATACAAATGAGAATACATAAAAAAGAGACTTTAAGTGAGTTTTGCCTTCCGTTCTTCATAACTGAGATCATTACTGCTGCTCGATAATATGATAGATAATATGTAAAATAAGTGCGCTCACCTCCTCAGGCTCTGCTGTCCCTGAAGTGTGTTCCAGTCAGGCACAAGGTCTCTTAGAGAAACATCTAAGTCATGCTGTGCTCTTGTTGTTGAGAAAGTATTTGATTTCTCATCCACCAGCCTGCAGCTCACATCACTCCATCCTTAACTCTTTCGTGGCCAAAACCTAGCACAAGGATAGCAGCTAAAATCAAATGCTGAAGTCTGCCATTAATGGTCCTTTCACACCTTTAGCAGCCAGTGTTGGTGTAGTGGTAATAGTGTTCAAACTGGGCCAGTATATGAATTATCAGTGTTTTCCCCCCTGATGTCTCTCTCCTTACTTAGAGACTAATTGTGCCCTCTTGTGGCTGATTTGGTGTTACTCATGACATAATTCTTCTTGGCACAGGTTCAACAAGATGCTGTAAAGATTACTCAGATATTTTGGTCAGTAATGACATGATAGCATCACACAGTCCTGCTCCACCACATCCCAAAGGGGCTCTACTGGACCATTTAGTGACATGTTCAAAAACCAGTTTGATATGATTTGAGCTTTCTGATATTGTGCGCTATCCCAGTACAAGCAGCCATCAGAAGATGGGTACACTAGTCATAAAATGATGCACATGGTCAGCAACTATACTCAGGTAGTCTGAGGAGTTTTAAATGATGGCGAGTTGGTACTACGGGGCTCAAAGTGTGCTAAGAGAATCAGTTTGCTCAGACTGCATGCCTAAATGCATTGAGTTGTGCCGTGTGATTGGCTGATTAGATATTATCATTAACAAATTGTTGTGCAGGTGCACCCAATAAAGTGGACAGTGAGTGTACATTATGCATGGATAAGGCACAAATCCTCACATTGCCTCAGGACTCAGATTTACTGGTGCAGCCACAAGTGGGTCCAGTCCCAGATTTAGACTGACAGTGGTGGAGATTACAAGGCTAATCCTCTCAGCTCAAGTTGTCAAGATACTTTTAGAATTGGTTACAGAGGCCTGATTCTTAGTGTTGGACTTGGATCATTTTGACTGACATTAGTAATGTCAAACTGAGTATTCAACTGCTTCCTCTCCTCTCCTCTCCTCTCCTCTCCTCTCCTCTCCTC
>VOQJ01014323.1:4547-23431 GCA_015052665.1 Apistogramma diplotaenia | reverse complement strand
CCCTATTAGCAAGCACTTGGTGACAGTGGGAAGGAAAAACCCCCTTTAAACAGGAAGAAACCTCCAGAAGATGGGAGGGGCAGCCATTGATCGTGACCACCTAGGGGTGGGGAGAGAGACAGGACAAAAGTGAGTGGAAGAGAGCCAGAGATTAATAATGATTAAATACGGAGTGGTGTATCTACAGAGAGCGTAAATAAAGAGAAAAACCCTCAGTGCATCGTAGGAAGCCCCCAGCAGCCTAGACCCCTGCAGCTTAACTAAGGGACGGTTCAGGGTCACCTGATCCAGCCCTAACTATAAGCTTTATCAACAAAGAAAGTTTTAAGCCTAATCTTAAAAGTAGAGAGGGTGTCGGTCTCCTGAATCCAAACTGGGAGCTGGTTCCACAGAAGAGGGGCCTGAAAGCTGAAGGCTCTGCCTCCCATTCTACTCTTAAGTATCCTAGCAACCACAAGTAAGCCAGCAGTCTGAGAGTGAAGTGCTCTACTGGGGTGATATGGAAATATGAGGTCTTTAAGATGAGATGGGGCCTGATTATTCAAGACCTTGTATGTGAGGAGAAGAATTTTAAATTTGATTCTGGACTGAACCAGGAGCCAATGAAGAGAAGCCAATATGGGAGACTGTGCTCTCGAGTCCTTGTCAGCATTCTAGCTGCAGCATTTTGGAACAACAACAATGAATTACAATACAGCTGTTGATTACCAGGCACTGCACGAGGCTGATGCTCTCCTGCGCCAGGCTGAGAATTTTCACAGTACACCAACATATTCACAAAAATGATCCATATTTTGCAGGATTTCACCCGTTTTTTTATTATGGTTATTTTGAAACGTTGGCAATGTTTAATAATAAGGGGGCATACGCATAGTTGGTCCACTTAGAGAATTTACCTTTAAGAGGAAACCCTTCATCTAAAATTAATGAAATATAAGGAGAATCCCCCTTTTTTGGGGTGCCATGTTACCACCATTTTCAACACCTCTGCTTTCCCCCAGCCTTTCATGTCACCATAAATCCCAATTAATTACTCTGACAACCATCACATCAGTTATCATTTACTGCAACTTGGAGGTGCCACAGTTGCTCTACACAAATACAGCTTAATCTGTTCCATTAATGAGTTTCATTTCATGCTAATTAAGTAGCTTTAAAAAAAAAAACCCATAACCTCCTGCACAACGAAAGCCAGCTGAGAGAGACGAAAGCACCCAGAGAGGCTTCATGTGCAGCAGAAGTGATAATTACCCAGCTTTATGCATCCCTTGTTGGTGCTGTACCTAATAAAGACATACAGTCAGTGTCTGGGAGTTGTTTTGGGAAATAAATAGAGGTGCCCTCAGGTGGAATATGTTTTATTCCTGCAGAGGAATTTGCTCCACTATCAGGTATTTGGCTGTAGGGGAGGTCAGAAACTCCAACGCCCAACAATTCAGCCACTGTAGTAAATTTTTCCATCTAATTTGGTTAATCCTAACTGTAAAGTACCCAGGCCAACTAACATGATACAGTCTACCCAGCAACTCGGTTCTCAGTTTCTTCTCATTGAGATGGAGGCAGTCTGTCCTGTGATGTGAGGTGCTGCCCCTTTTTTTCCAAACAGGAAGAGAAATACATAATTATACACCCACACACAGCATATTATGGTACCCGTACTGTACATACACCATTACGGAGCAACAGATATTTTTAGTGAAGGGCCAGTTTAAGGCAACAGAAACAGGGACACAGAGATTGGTTGTAAAGTAAGAATCCAGTTTGGTTTTATTATTATGATCAACATGAGGATTACAGCTCCCAGGGCTTTGGGGCAAGGCAAAGCCACACATTTATTAGGCAACGGATGCCTCTGTGTGAGTGAGTCTGTGTGATTGTGTGTTGCCTTTGAGTGGGTGAAGGGGTCTGGCTGACAGAAGGAAGAGGTCTGTCTGGATTAGAGACAGAGCGTAGCAGGCTGATCATTACCTCACTGCAGTCTTAAATCTAAATTAACCCGGACTTAACTCTCATACAAAACCTCTAATCTGCTCCATTGGGGAAAGTAGTGTTCACGGGCACAGGCAGGGAAGGAGGCCCAGGGAACTAAAAACAGCACAAGCCCCACAAACGGCATGGCTCGCACACAGTGTGACGCTGGGTCACTCTTAACCCAGCAAGCTAGACACAGTGTTTAAAAGACACAGTGAGATACGAGATCGACGCCAGATTGCAGGGGTTGTAGTAAGTGCTGCGTGTAATCTGACACTGCTACTAAACTATATGGAGCACAGTCATTAAAAATAAATCAGATTGACACACAAGTCACAGAGTTATAATTACAGTCTTTTTGCTGTCTGCATTTTGACTAGCATGTCAAATGCAGCTCTTAAAGGGACCCTTTATGCTGTCACAGATTTGCTCTTATAATAATGGAAGCTCATATCAAACATGGCCAAAGTTTTAAAAAAAATGAGGTTAGTGTTTGTACAAGTAATCCCTGTGAGTCAGAAGCTCGGGGTTTACACTGCCCTAAATACTCTGTTTCAGACATTTTTTCTACTCTTGCCTCTGTATGATATCAGAGAGAATAGCTATACTTAATATATGAGCACAGCAGCCCTACCCAAATGCCCTTTAAATCTTTTTAACTGTGAAAAATGTAAAGTAAAAATATGGAACTGGACATTTGTGTATCCCATTTAACATAAACAAGGAATGCACCCAAAACCAAAGCTCAGGTGCAACCTGTTATACTCTCCAGTGTGAATGAGCACACGCAAGACCTTACATGAGGGATCTCATCATCGAGCACTGCAGAATGTGCCTTTATATTCACAAGTAAGACCAGAATAAAGAGGATTTAAAAGACTCTTGAACTCTGTTCCGCTAATGCATCGCAGGCCCACTAAGTAGCCAACTAAGACTATTTTGCAGTAACAGCACACAGCCGATTCACATAATCTATAGGCTTTAACATCCCTGAGCCATCACGTCGTCCACATTGTGCCCGTTTTTATTCGACCACATGGTGCTTATCTGGCCCCTGCCCCACTGATATACAAATACGCTGCAAAATGGACCTCAACTAAGCCTAAATGAGACAGAGCAGAGTGATGTGCTCTTAATGGCATTAATGCAAACTGCATTTGTCTGAGAACATAAGCACATTCGTTCTGTGTAAAAGGCTCAGGCTGCAAAGTGCCACCGTTTTTAATTCTAACACACAAAAGTAGCAGCGAATGTTGTTTGAATCCCGCATTTCCATGATTACGTGCATGCATGCAATAACATCTGAGTACATCATGCAGTGCAATCCTTTTAATTTAATATGGCAATAGAAAACATGCTAAAGTATTGTATATCTTGTGTGCTTGGTGCCCTCAGTGTAGCCCTTGTGTTTTTTCCTATCGCTGCCACTTCTGCTCTTCTTGCCTTTAGAATCCTGGAGTAGTCAAAACAGATATGCAACTATTTCTTATCTTAAAACAGTTTCAGGTGCTGGTTTAGCTCACCGGGCCGCTACAGCAGCCTGAGTCTGATCCCACCCTGGGCTGTTTCCTGCATGCTGTCTCCCCTGCTCTCTCTCCATCCTTTCCTGTCTGCTCCAGCATCCCATCCAGAAATAAAGGCTAAAATAAATCCTAAAAAAAACCCTCTTGTTTTTATTGGTGGCAGTGGGATGTGATACGCTACTACTGCCAGAGGAATGGGGAAAAAGCACATAGAGGCTGCTGGCCAACATCCATTTAACAACAAAGTTACAACAACATGCTGCTAGCTGCTGTGTGTTGATTTTTGAAGAATATTTTAGAGTGAATATGAATCAATATTTCTGCATGTAATCCCCATTCTTAATAAAAATTCAATATTGCTCACAATACGGCATTTTCAGCACACGAATGTTCGGCATTGTAGCAGAAACAACAGGGACTGCGTCTATTACAAGGGTGGTCAGTTTATTGCCATAAAAATCCTCAATGCCCTTTATTTTTTACACCCCCCGCTCGGTTCCTCCTCTCCCTCGTGATAGAGGAGAGCTGCTTGATCCTACTGCTCTCATTTGGGACAGCAGCAGCGACCAAATCCCCGTCTCCCCTCTTTTTCCATGTCTTCCATCTATCTTTCATCCTCCAGGAGAAAACAGAGAGCGCGAGAGAAAGAGAACGGCGCCGGCTCTGAAAGGCTGCCTTTCTAGCCAGGAGCTGTGCAGTCTTTAATGCTGGTGTGAATTAAACATGTATAGAGCCCTTACAGAGCTCTGCTATTCAGAGATGCTCTATGTGAAGCTGCGTGTTTGGAATAAAAAAAGATGCTCACACACTGAGCCGCATCTTTCTGGCAGCATCTCTGGCTTTGACTGAAAAGCTGCAATCGGGCAAACGGGCATCAAAAAAGATCAGAGTCACAACTTCTCACATTTTTATGCACAAGATGAAAACAAAGAGCTGCTTCATTCCAGTTTTGCACCAAAATCAAATTATCCATGAAGGCAATAACTAATCCGAAATAACCTCAATTCTGTGTCAGTTTGTTGAGGCCAGATTAAGATGACAGATTAGTATTTCTGCTCTGATTAAAATACAGCAGGGAAAGATTTGTGTGCCTGTGCTGCTGGAATATTGCAACACTTGCTTTGCATATAATAATCAAACCTCGTCGACCAAACAATCAGACTTTTTCCGCTCATTTATTTCTCACTTGACATCTTAGGCATTAAAGTTCAAAGTGTCTGTACAAACCTGGCAGCAATGTGGCTGTAAAACAATCCCGAGTCACTGACACTCTGAGGAAGGCAGTAACGCAGCGCTTGCAACCGATGTATGTCCATGTTGGTCAAAAGGGAAACAAAACAAAGCGGCAGCGGCAAGTTATAAGACAAACTCCCTCTTGTGCTGCTACATTAAATTTAAAAACTCTGACTCATTAAAAGCAGTTTAATCCTCTCCTGAAAGCCTGCGACAATTTGCACACAGGAGCAACAGCTGCACAAGGAACTAAAAACGTCCACTTAAAAGCAGACGTGAGATTTAAAACGTCCCACAGTTACGAGTCCTTGTCGCGCTGCATCCAAACCGAGTCCGACGATCCCTCCATCCAGGAACAAAGGGGATGACTGACAGACAGCCCGGCAGATATGAAGTCACTGACCAGCCAGTGGTCGGTAACAGACGGGTGTGAGTGTGTGTCTGTCATTGAACCTCTGTGCTATTGTCATACTGAAACCCCAAGGGAGATTACCTCATATCCGTCTCAACCAGCACCCCCCACCCCTCCCAAATCCACACACAGTACAGTTTACTGAGCGTATGTATGTTTGTGTGGGGGATCCTGCTGTTATCGCCACCCGCCCCGCCTCCTGACTCCAGCCTGCTGTTGCCATAGCCACCCAAATAAGCCGAGGCCGAATTAACAACCAGTGGTCTATACTGTGGTCAGCTATTATTGACTGTCCTCCACCTCTGAGGACAGATGCAGAGGGTGAACACTCGCGCCGCATGCACACTAACTGGAGGAGGTGTGTGTGCTAAATGTCCATTAACAACTATTGAATAACTCACAAACTAACACTCAGTCTGGCTTAGATAGCAAACAGAGGCGGGGGGGTTTTGGAAGGTATCGGCGTAATTGTTGAGTGGAGCGAGATTGTTCGATCCAGATGCAATAAAACCAGAGCTAGAGAACGTTCCCGGTTTGATTCTGGCAGAGGACTGTGTCCACTGTTTCCTCCTGCAGGCTACAAACACACCATCCCTCTCACACACACAAATACACACATCCTAGGGCTGACAGTGGCCCAGTGTTAGGATGACAAAGCATTACCCTTTGACCTCTTTGGTTCACGGGACTCAGCTCTAATAACTGACATCATATGCTGCTCTGACTTCAAACCACCCAAACACCACAGTCACACCACAGAGGTGCGTGACAGGGCACGTTGTCATTGGTGACAGTCAGCAGGGATCGCTTTAACAGGAGCGCCGGTCAACAGCGATTTGTTTTTCGGGGCTCACACTGACGGCCATGCCAAGAAAAATTACCGTTGGCTCGCATGTGGCTCAGATGGCCCAGATGGAGCGCAGGACGTTTCTGTGGCCGGCCGGGTAAATGCTAACAAGCTCGATCTGTGGCAGACGAGGCTCTGCTGTGCCCCGAGGAGGGGACACTGCCTCCTCACCAACATTAATAAATTGATAGTAGGAAACAGCTAAACTGCTGCAGGGAAAGAGCGCGCGCTGACAGCACTGTATTGGCACATTTTGCGTGGCAATTTTGTATCCATACAGGGACACCAAATATCAATATTTTACTAGATAAACTACCACGAACAATGCATCTCACGCATCGCCATCCTGAGAAACTGTTAGCAACTAGGAGGCAACCTTCCTGCAAATTGTTGCTGTGTGACTAAACTCTCAGAGATTAGCAAATAACTGCTACCTCATTTAACAGGAAGGTTTCTGAGCGCAGATCACACACTCACACTGGGAACCTTCTTTAGGGGTGGAGAATACAGGCTGACAGCAGGCATAAACAGTCCGCCTCATAGTTGATATTGTTCCCACATTAACCCCCAGATTCCCTCAGTGGTCACTACTCCTTAAATACCAGTTATTGTTCCTCTTTCTGTGCCAGAGAAACAGAGAAACTTAACTCATTACACAATCTTAGAGAACAGAGAAAAAAACTGGCCACTGCCAGAGGTGAATGTCATCCTGCTGACAAGCTCACCCATTTTCAGACATTATATATCAGTGCATTGCTTATTTTTTATTTTTTTGGATTTCATGCCTTTTATTGACAGTTGGGTAAGTGGGAGGAGAGAGACGGGGAAGACATGCAGGAAAGGGCGACAGGTCGGGAATCGAACCTGCGCCGCCCGCACCGCCACGCAGCATATATGGTCGCCTGCTCACGCCCTCAGCCACCCTGGCGCCCATATCAGTGCATTGTTAATTAATAATAATCATCTGCACTGTGCAAAGGTTGCATATAATTTTTTATTTCTACTGTTATATATTAATGAGCTGTTTACTGAGACACTTTATGTTTGTCCATCGAGAGCCGTCAAAGCTGCACTGCAACGCTGCAGCATTGCCAGTAAACTCATACGTTATAATAATAATAATAATAATATCAACTTGTTTTTATTTTCTTAGTAAAAGTGGATCATTTGCTGGCAGTGCATCAATAGCGAGCAACAACAAACACAGCAAAATCAGCACATTGACCTCCATAATACCATCACTTATTCATTACCTCTTAGATGCCAGTTGTGCCTCAGGCTAACTGACTGTGATCACATACAGTACAATATGGATAGCAACCCCACATTTCACCATCTTACCCTTCCCCCACCACTCTATCTCCTCCTGCCGCTCTCTGCAGCTTCCCCAGTCCTCGTCAACGTCACTAATCCTCATCCTTAAAGGGATCTGCTGCTTCCGTTTGGAGAGAAAATACTTTGTAGGTTACACAAACGCGAACACGGGAAGAACAGAATGAGCATCACCCTGCCCAGATGAGTCGGGAGAATAACACACAACCCTGCAGACCCTGTGTTTTCCTTTGCATCCAGTGTCATTACTGTGCACGTGCCTGTGCGGAAGGTAGGAAAAAAAAACACATATTTGGTTTTATTTCACACTTTAAGGTGATGAACAGTTTATTTCTGCCACACTGGAATCAGAATGACCCTGCCATATAGTGAACATACTGTGAGAGATGCAGAGGTCTTCCCTGTGATGGAGATTACTGGAGTGCAGGCGGTCAAGTGTAAACCATCACTGTTATCTCTTCTGCCCGACTCGGCTCCACATCTGTATTTGAGCTTCTACAAATTACCATGGCCCACTCTAATCTGCCAGGGTCACATTATACTGGACTATACCCTCCTTTGCTAGTCTCACTCAATCAGCCGTTCAGATTAGAGCTTTCTATCTCGTTCCTCATGACTTCCTTTCTCAAACACACACACATATGCATGCAGCGAGTCAGTCCCGTGAACAAGAGTGAGCAGCTGAGCAGATGCAATGACAGGCAGCAAGGAAAAGACTGAACCAATGAAAGACTGCTAAAGGGTAACCAATCAGACTTCTGTGCAACAGCTGGCTACAAAGAATCACAGGCAGAGGGGTGGAAAGAGGGAGACGAGAGAAAGTCAGCAACTCCTAGAGGAGATTTTTCTCTCCCATTTTTCCTCGCTTCCACCCAATTCGGCACATTCAACAGCACGTCGAGCTCGGTGGAATACGGGCTTTCTTGCAGACAAACAATCCTACTTCAAGAACCAAACAGATCCCGTGGTTTGAAAGCCGAGCTAGGCTTCAAACAGAAGCAGTACAGAGCAGAGAAGCTAGATCATTACCGCACACTCCAAAGCCAATCGCAGCTTTACTCACACAACTGCGAAAAGCACAGAGAAGAGACGGAGATGAGTCATTTTGCCTTACCCGAAATCATCCAGCGAATACATGTCGCGGGGGAAGATGGCACAGTCCTCAAGCACGGGATGGAAGGACGTATAAAAGGGGAGATTATGGAGGAGAGGGGGAAGTGTCAGCCTGAGAAGAGAGAGCGCTACGCATGCTGTCCAACGCTGCTGCAGTCCACTCAGTCTTTCCCTTCTTCACATCCTCTAGAAAAGTTTTTTTTTAAATACATATAAAAAAAAAACCTACTACGCCAGCAAGGCAGTCATGAGCATGAGACACAGAGAGAGTAGGAGGGAAGGAGTGAGTGAGAGAGATGAGAAGTGTTGCAACAGAGTAAGAGAATGCAAGAGAGCAAAAGAGAGTGAGCGAGAGTGAGAACATGTGACCAGCGCAGACCAGTCACCTCCCTCTGCTTCGGGGGACTGAGCTGCCGTCTTTCAACCTCCGAGGAATCATTTCCACTGGATGGAAATTACATCTTAGCCTATATAGGAAACAGGAGCGCTTTTACACTGGCCTTTCTATACCAAAGCTTTAAATAGATTCTGCTTCTCTCAGCCTTTCATCACTAATTAACTACAGAGGAGGAAATAACAGCAACAGTTCATTCATTCGGCTCAGATTTCATAACGGACAACACATTCCAGCTCTCCGCGGGAACAGATGTAACGAGCAACAAAAGTTTCCCCGATCTGCCGTAATATGCGGCATCCTTGCGGCTTCATCAGAATTCGCCCTCGACCCGGGGGCCCACATGGCTGGAGCAAACCTAAAGGCTTTTAAGCTTCTTTGCGGCAGTGAGCCAAGGTGTAGGAAACAAACAAAAGAGCAATCCACTGAAAGATTAGGAAGCTTTATGGATTTAGAAAATAGTCAGAAACGCACAACACATCCTGGGTCTAACGCGGCACCCAGGAGGTCTGAGTTCATGTACATCCAGGAGAAGACTCCGAATGGGGGGAACAAAGAGAAAACAGTGTTCGATTCAGAGACACGGGTAGTGAAAAGCCTAGCTGAGCTGAGCTGTAAATACTTCTTGTAGAATGTGGTGGGGGTCAAAGGATATGCCCCCGTCTGACCTCCACCACGCCAAAAGACACAGCAGATAGAAAACAACCAGATCAGAGTACAGTCATAACAGATTAACATGTGACTGTTACTTAATCCTTTGGATATAGTTATTTGCCAAGTATAAAAAATGTATATGTTTTTCAATACTCTATTGCCTCTATTGCAGTATAGCAGCAGTTAAAAGCCATTTCCCCTCCACTGAAATCCAGGCTTTATTATTGCATCACAGATGGGAGCACTGTAGCTGCAGCGATGCCTTCTCACATGGAGCTGCTCTCCGATCAGCTCAGAGGGCAACAGCCGGCAGTAAGAAGCATAACTCAGGGTTTTACCTTTCGGTGGTTGCACTCGCTCATTCTACTTTTTGCACAATGAGTCACCACAACGAGCCCTTCAGAAATAATCCTGCCTTATAATAGCAAAGGACAGACGCCTACATGTATGCTCATGGTTTTTTCCTCTCAACCCACCGTGCCTGCTTCTAATAGGCATGTACATACATACAGAAACAGCCAGGTCTAGACTGACAGTAGCTGGTCTCACAGCAGCGAGGGTGCACCGCTTAATGAAACCTCTATAAATAACTCCACTCTCATTTGTACACTTATGTACACGTGCGTGGCCATACATGAATGCGTGTGTACTCTCACATAAACGCTGCAAAGGAAGTAGTGAGGCTGAACAAATGATCTCATTCAATGTAATTCTTTTTCTTTAACCCTCCAAAAATAAAAGCCAGGTCACCTTGCAGATGCTTTGTGGAGATTTAAGACTTCCCTTTTGGGCCTGAGTCAAAGAGCAGATCTGCCTCGGGTGAAAATAAACACACGGGATGGGATGCAGGCAGCGCAGCTTTATAGAAAAAGAGGAAATGGCATGCTCATCCAAGTGGATTGGAAGATCTGAATCTTGCATGTTTACGTCTTGGAGCAGTTGAGCTACTGGCTTTGCTCTGGGTGAGGTTACAGGATGGGGGTGAATTATTGGGACTGGAAAAAAAAAAGGATCGCTTTCACCTAATTCTTTCTTGTGCTCCTGCTCTCATTTTCCTTCCTCTCCTTGATACTACAGATCCAGCAGACTCTCTCACACACATACAGCCACACACCGGTAGCTACAGTAAAAGCAGAGTGAGAGTGCACTGTATCTAAGTAGAGCTGTCAGAGTAAATCTGAAGCTGTAAACTAGAATGGTGCAGGCTGCAGCTACGGAGACATGGAGGAGACAAACTAGGCAGGAAGGGGAAACATAAAAGGACTGCTTCATAAATAGCACAGAGTATGAAGACTGCTGCTTCTTCCTGAAGAAGACGATTTGGGCTGCTGCGCATTTTGCATACCAGCGCAAGCAGGAAAGAGCTTGAAATACCACCCGTAAGCTCAGATACAGACTTCAAAATGAGCCACAGGCTGTATATATGCATGTATGGAACCATCATGGTTTATGTAGGTGTATGTGGGGAGTGGGAGAGGGGGTGGGGGTCTCTTAACTTGCCTGGCAACCACCGGAATAAACACCCTCCTCCTCCTGCCACGGTTATAAGCGCCCTCACTTATCCTACCCCCCCACGGAGCCACTCACACTGGCGGTGCATCAATCACATTTAGTGAAACCAGCATTTTATTTCACCAGGTGCGCCATATTACTTATGTAGGGAAATACATGATGCTGTCGTTTCCATGACAACATTAACCTGGCCTGAATCCTGCATTCAATGCATAGGGTGGGTCCGGCGCTGACAAAGGGGTGGGGGGTGTAGCGGAGAAGTAATTTCGATTATTCGCCATTTAACAATATGACATAAAAGCGAACATATGGAGCTAAGGCCGGGTGGGTGGGCCGCCGGATGGTCGGGAGGCTGCTTCTACAGGCTGAAAAACGAACAATAAAGTACCAAAGATGCTGCAGTTATTCAGTAAATGATAATTATTGCGAGGCAATTGTGGAAATGCAGATGTAGCCCTGGACTGGACTGAGTGTCGGTGCGCATCTGTCATGACGCGTCAAACCGAACGCGTGGTTCGGCGCTGGCCGCTGCTTACCTCATTTTTCTCCTCTTTTATTCAACCGTGGGTGATGGCACTGATGAGGCTGATCAATATGTCCGCTATTATTTCAGTATATACCCTCTTGTGAGGCTTGAAGCAGCCCACCGGCCTCCACCTTGTGTCCTTTATGTGCGTCTGTGGAGATATCACAAGCTGATGATGAGTCGTGAAACGCTAAGCGACAAAACGAGCGTTTTCTTCCATCCGCTTTGTGCTCCGTTGTCTTTGCTCTCCGCACGCGCTGCTGCTTTTGCTGCGTCTCCTTAAGTCCATGTTCAGCCGGGGCTCGCGCTCGCTAGAAGACGGTGAACGGTGGTCGTCAGCCGCCGCCTCCTTCATGCCATATTTTCTTCCCATTCGGAGTGTTTTGGTGAGGTGGACAGATTTGGGGGAAAATGCTAATACGGCGTGTAAAGGAAGAGGGGGGAGCTGACCGGCTCAATGCTGCCCACCTGCGGCCAAGACGCACACATGCAGGCCACTGACGCTCCCCTCCCCCTCCCCGGTACCCCACCCGTCAGACTCCCAGTGGTCCTGTCTGTGTCTAGAGCTTGAGATGTATGGAAGACCACAAATGCCAAAACTAAAACTACCTAAAGAGATAACCAATTAAATACATTATTAAACATACAAAAGATTTACATTTTTTATTTGCTTGTGTAGTTATTTAGCTTTAAATTAATTAATATCTTCCAATGAGATGTTCCATTCTAGTTATTCATTTACTCATCTTAACGTGAATGTACTGACTGATAATTCCTTTGTAATGGCCACATACTGATTTGCCTCATTTACCCTTTTGCATTTTATTATGAATTTCTACTAAATCATCCAAATAAGAGATCTGTCATTGACAGTATTTTATGGGGTCAACTTTGCACCTATTGGTTAACTGACAGCCGGCTCATAACAGAAGCTCAGATGATTGGTAGAGCACTAAGGTGATGATCCATTGCTGCTTAGCTGTGTGCACGCAAAGCGATTCACTTCACGGTTGCTTGTGGCTCTGGTTGCCTAGGTAACCCTCTAATATATTTTCTACCAAATGTCAATCTAGAGCATCCTGCACTCTCATTGGTAATCACTTCAGTCACTCACATGGAAGACAAGGAAGGTTTATCTGGGGTTCGGCCCAGTGGTAATTTCGCCTGAAGTTGCTGAATGTCATTCACTTTCTATGGTCTGTGGTCACCACATTGCAGTGAATAAGTTACAGTGTGGACAGCACTGTAGACCCCTGAAGGTTCTCATCTATACCAAATAACAGGATGTCATCAGGTTGCCTAGCAAACACCTAGATATAGGTTAAAATTACCTATATTTTGCATAATTGGATATATATATATTTTTAACAGCCAACAGCACAAACACGCTAAACAATACCAGAGATTGGGCATTTAGCTACTATTTTTAGTATTATTTTTAAGTTGCATTAATTTCACTTTTTAAATGCGTTTTGATTTTGGCGATTTCAGTCCTCCATACATGGGTGTCTAAAGGTGCTATAAACTAATTCTGCTCTGGATTAAAATACATATTTGGAACTGAGCGATTTCTATTTCCACTCAGCCGTCCCTGCGTATTTTTGTCAAATGTGTCAAAATAAGGACTAACGTGTCACAGAAAGAATGAAAAGATAAATATGAGACAACGCCTCATGGGTATTTCATGTTTCATTTACTTTCATACAGATGTCAAATGTTCAATGGTATTTCGCAGCCCCAAGTCTAGAGTGGTAAGACAAAGAAATGTTACATTCACTCTGCAGAGTGGCAGCTTTAAATCACGGTTGTTAAAAGACGTCTGAAAATATTCCTGATAAAACATAAACCGATAAAACAACTAGCCTGGGAACAGGATTTAAAAACCACCTCATTGCGCCTCATAACAGCAGCAGCTATGTTCACACTAAAATCAACTAAAGCCCAATCCAACATCACTTAAAAAAAGAAGTCCTGTTTACTCATGCGTGTGTGTAAGTTAGACTTTTCTGTTTCCCATAAGGAGTGTGACATGCTATGTATCGTACCGCTGACTGGATGGCAGACAGCTTTAGAAGCCCGAGAGCAAACGTTGGTTTATGAAAAGCTCCAGTAAATGCTAAATGTTAATTAGCTTTATAGACCTGTATTTTTTTTTAATCAGGCAGAAGCAGTGCATTATAGAAAAAAAACCTCAAGATTACAGTTAAGTATCTTGCCAGTGACTGATGGTGCACAGCTGAGAAGCACATCAGACAGTTACAGTGTAATGGTCTCACTCCTCCCCTTCATAAACTCATGTAGGTACAATAAAATGTGGATTTGAAAGGGCTTCACATCGCTGAAAAGCTCAGTATATGCTTGATTTGGATTCGCCTCGCACTCCGGGCAAAAGTGGGAGAAACCACATTTTACCACACATTTACCCATCTGAACAGAGATTCATTGAGGGGAAAAAAACAATCAAAGGAAATCAAACTGGCAGTGAAGGATTTTACACGTAATAAATAATAGAAAAGGGGTCCTCTGTAAGAGCTGGAAGCACAAACATCTGGAATATGTTCAAATAATTCCCAAATCAGTTTCAAATAGTGGGCAAACACCTGTTCATGTACAGTAAACCCCCCTCACTCCCACATAATGAATCAATAATAACAGTTGGATCTAATATTAACCGTTAGTGAGACCTCTCAATATTTTAGTGAGATGTTTTTAGGGCCATCAGAGACTTTCTGATATGTCAGTGCAAACAAAAAGGGGAAGGGTCTTGCTTCACTAGAGCTTTCCTGAGTTGTTACAAAATAAAAGTTTAACAATTAGAAAGAAAAAAAAAACCCCCACACTGTACTTTCTTTCTGTACACAGTTTTAGTTCCAATGCTCTTGGATCTCCAGCTCAGCCTGGAGAGGCTCTGAAAGGCAGCAAAACAAACCTCTTCAGTGCGTTATCTGTGGCAGGAGTGTGCACTACACAAAAACAGTGAAAGCCAAACTGTAAAAACGCAGTCATCGAGTCAGAGCCTTTGGTTTTGCATTGATCCGTTTCATTTGTTGTGTCATGTCACTGGGTGCAAGGCTACAGTACGCGAGAGGGAGATTTCTTTTTGTGTGTAGTGTGGAGAAAGAAAAAAAAGGGACATTTGCGTGTATTTCAAGCAGACGCTCATCAGAACCCTGACTGTCCATCGCAGTTAGGATCTGGGTGCACATCAGGTAGGAAACCTGCTTCTTTCAGTCGAACCACTTCAGTTCATCCAGATCCACCTGTGTTTATGTTCTGAGTTTGTGTTCATTTGGTTTGGTTCAGTTTAGTGCAGTTTGCTTCACGCAGCAGCAAAAAGCTGGACAGTATTCATTTTTCTTTGCTCGCTCAGACTATCCTCCACTGCATCACGCTCATGTCCTTCCCACCGGTCGACACCAGATAGCTGTCATCATACAGGAAGTTTACATTGGTTACGTGACTGCTGTGGCCACCATAAACATGGCTGGGAGCCTGGAAAGAAAAAAAAAACAACCCAACAATAAGCTTTTGATACACTGTGAATTTTAGAGCTGAATCTCCTCCTTGGCATGACAGTGAGAGCAGCATCCTACCCTGAACTGTGAGCAGGGGTATGAAAAGAGGTGGACCTTCCCAAAGTCGTCACCAGTAACCAGGAGGCTCTTATCACTGGACCTGCACACAGCGTTGATGTCGGTGCCGTCCGAGCCGTCGGGCCACAGGCCTGGGAAGCAGAGGGAGGCGGAAACCTCCGTTTAATGGACAATGGAACACAAACACGCACAAAGAGAGCAAAGGAGCCGTCACTCACCAAAGACCTGGAAGCCCAGAGTGCAGGTGTGGGTGGTCCACTCAATATCTCTGGTGGTCTCCACACTGACCACCTGCTTACACACTGATGGGATCCCTGAGGGAACAAAGCAAATACACTACAGGTTTTAGCAGAGCTTAGAACGGGTACTATGTTCGGGATGTGGCTACTTCACATGTAACCACAGTAGGTGTACGCATGTATGTGACCCAGCACCCACCAAACACGAACGTCTGTTCCAACTTTGACAGAAAATACCGTGCTCTTATTTCACACACTAGCTGGCAGTCAGTTTGACATGTTTTCAATAAGACTTCAACACCTGATTCACAGCACAAATGAAGTCAGTACAAGTCAGCTCCAAATAACTGCCACTGAAAAATGAATACTTAATAAGTCCGTCTCACAGAGCAGAAACCTGAGAGATCGCTCACGTCCAAGTTTGAGCTCTCCCGCCACCTCGCAAATGATTTTCAACACAATTTTGCACATGGCCATTTTAGGCCTGCATGCTTGTAAATTTCGTAGCATTTTTAAGCATTATTTCTGTCCTAAAAGAACCCTGAGGATAAGTGATTTACAGAGACTTACAGTACAGTATCTCATAGTCGCCTGAATTTGACACCAGGTACTGAGAGTCCACGGACCAGTCCAGATGAGTAATGAAACTGGAGTGACCCTGGGATAAGAAAGAAAAGTTTTAAAGTTAATCTCAGAACACACAGCAATGCTCTTCATGGTATTTTCAGAATGGAGTCAGCACGGTTATTCAAGAACTCTGAATAATCCTAGAAATGTTGATGCATAGACTCAGCAGGGAACGACTCTGGGCGCTGTTATTTATTACTCTGCTGCTTCTCCATGAACACACAGAACTGAGGATGGAGCCAAACACAAAGGTGGAGCGCAAAGGAAGTTAAAATAAAGAATGAGTGGGATTATAAACACTCACCGAGCACTTCCCCACTCGACTGTACTTCCTCCCATTTTCTGCCACAGCATAGATATAGATGTAGTTGTCGTGGGATCCGATGGCCAGGAAGTTACCGTCTAAATAAGATGAAGAAAAGAGGAACATTAGAGGTCGTAAAATAAAATATAAATAAAAATGTTTGCAAATGTTGAATAATTAACTAGACTGTTCTAGCTGCATATCTGCTGTGGAGGGAGGCGACGCATCGAAATCTAATTACATGCATCTATTTTTTTTTAGTAATTTTATATTTTTGATTGGTTCTTCTGGTTGTCAGCAATGGGGGACTGAAAGTATCAAAAATGAAACATGAATGACTCAAATAAAAAAAACGTGAGATTCACAAATCTGCAGCAACTGTGTGATGCTATCATGATGCTATCATGTCAATACGTTTCCAGCTAATAAAGTGCAGCTAATAAAGTGGGCAGCTAGTGTATGACTTCATTTATACACACAAGTCTTTGAGTAGTATTCTTAATTTTCCTAACACGAATCGGAGACTAAGTCTCAGGGGAAGGACACCGTCGGCAGTCACCAACATACCTGGCCCGTAGCGCATAACCGACAGCTGTTCGTTCCCATCTGTGTGCACTGTGACTAAATCCTTGGAGTCTGTGTCCAGTACCTGCCACCTGCAGGAGCAATGACAGATGGCTCAACAAGCTGCTTTACCACCAGTTTAGTAATAATAATACTAATCAAAATCTTATATTTATTTTTAGCTGTACAGTAAAGGCTGTATGTCTTGACAAAGTGAATAGCCACTCAGTGCTTTTTTCAGCGTTGGTGTCTATACCTGCCCGTCTGGGTTCCTACTGCAACCACGGCTCCAGAAGGATGGAAGCCTGCTGACTGAGCAGCGTCCTGTGAGGAAAAGAAAGAAGAGGATATGTAGAGTTCACCGCGTCACTTGTTAACATGTTTTTATTATTGTTACTTCACTTGGATTTTAGATCCTGATGACGCAGCTCTGACATTTGTTTCCTGGTTTCTCTCCTCACCTTAAATTTAAAACGTGAGCATGGCTTTGAGACCTCTACTATAGCCTATAGTTCATAAACACTGAGAATGATGATTTCAGTGATGCAGAAGACGCGTAATCTTGTGTTAAGCACTTAAAATCACCTTTAGAAATGGATTGATTTAACAAGGCAGAAGAAATGGATGCAACTGAAACAGAAGATTCATTTTTACTGAATTCTTAGTGAGTTAATTATTCCTATGAATACAAATTACTGTTCAAGACAGTATGTGCCATAAAATATGTCTAGAATGCCTATTTAATGTTCAAATAATCCAATAAAGTGTAAATAATATTGAACCATTTTATACTGAATGTTTTTCAAAATGTGCACTTTTATTAATGTTCCATTTATTCTAACAGACAATAATGATTGGCACGTTTGCTGTGTAATTCCAATCATTGACCCCAGGGGTCAGTGTTGCCTAAACTTACTTCCATGCTCTTGGTCCAGATGAGCTGATGGGAGCTCGAGTCCCACAGGCAGACCTGCCTGTCATACCCACAGGTCAGGAACTGAGTTTTCCAGGGATGTACGGCTAAACCCCACAACTCATCAATGTGACCCTGCACACAATAAAAAATTACATCCACATTCAGGTTTTTTGAATAACTGAAACCGTTGTGCTTTGTCTTTAATGTCCTGATTGTAGTCGGCATGAACCTTTGAGATGAGCTAGTTGTAGGTTCTGAATAAAGGGGGAAAAAAAAAGCTCTCACTGCAGGACAAATGTAGTAATAAACCTGACTGCTACACATGTACCTGTGTAATGGGTATGAACTCTCCATCCAAACTGCCTTGCAAAACAAAATTCTTGGTGGTCCCAATGAGCACAGTCTCCCCTCTGCCCTCCGCTATGGTCCGGATGGGACCAAACAGCTCAGGCACCTGCAGAGAAAAAGCAGCGATCATGTACAGAACCTCTTCACCTGGACTCTAACAGCTTCCTCTGGAATCAGCGAATTTATAATTATTTAAAAAAAAAAAAAAATCAATGTAGCCTCCTAAAGCCAAGTGAGCCACGAGTCTCATTGCTATAAATATCTGTGAACCTCTTTGAAAGCCCAAATCCATCTTATCCTCTAATATTTATGATATGATGCAGTATTCAGAATGCATAGTCAGCCCCCTCAGGCTGGCATGCAAATGTCCAAGACCTACTTTAAAGAAGGCGCTCGATATTCAGCTTAACATTTTATTAATACAGCTTAACAGCGTGTGCTCGTGGATCATTAAGATGCTACAGACTGAGCATTAAAGACCCAAACATCCTGTCAATTTTAACAGCATGACTAATGCATCTGTAAAATTATGTGTCATTTATAAACTTTGCATTTGCCTCTGAGTGTTTTGCTTTCTCACCTCAACCGCTTGTATCTGCTGGTAGCTGCCGTCCCAGGAAATGAGCCGCCGGTCTTTCCCCCCAGACAACAGGGTGCCGTTCCTCAGCATGCACAAGGCAAAGATGCTGCCTTCGTGTGCTCCTTGGATGACGTGGCTGATGCGATTAGTGCCTGCCCGACAGAGATGGGATGAGAATGTTCAGTCGAAGAGAGAA
>VOQJ01014322.1:9338-19796 GCA_015052665.1 Apistogramma diplotaenia | reverse complement strand
ATTCCTCAATTTGCCTCAGTGTTGAGAGTAAGTACAAACACTCACTTTAAAAAAAACTGTTGTGGCAAAAACCAGCTCCTGACAGCACGGCTCATGGACAAGAGCTTGGTTTGAGACTGTGATGAGACTAATTCCTCAAGACTTGCATCAGGCATGAAAATCTGCCAAATCAAATACACAGAACTAACCACTATGGTGACCCTTTGTGAATAAGGAAGCAGCCAAAAGTAGCTTCTTTGTTGTAATTCTTTACTGTAAGTCAGTTGTTTTACTAATGACACAAAGACATTTGCCTTTTAGCTATTCTTATTTCTCAAAAGTACTCCTCTTTCTCTCAGAGTCTTCTTGTGAGAAGTTCAACAGACACCTACAGAACCTGCTCACGATGACTTAGTGGGGTAAAGTACATATTTTATGAGCCCATCTTGTGGAAATGCTTTCAGCTTTTCACCTGAGAAAGATGAAGATTGATTTCCGATAAGAAACCCCATCCAGCTTGTCATAGTAGTCCAGGTAGGGTTTGATGCTGTCAATCAAGCCGGGATGCATCTTGTCCATCTCGTCAAAAATAAACATGGAGCGTTCACAGTTTGTGACGTTGCCTTTGATCCACTGCTGTAGCTGAGACTGAGGAGAGAGAAGCAGCAGGTTCGGTTTCTACAGCTGATCAAACAGAACAATGCTGCCGGGTTTCACTTGAAAGTAAAATGAGTGGCTCTCCGTACCTTGTAGGTTGCTGTTTGACTCGGATGCGGAAAGTGAAGTGTGGACGTGAACACGTGAACAAAGCTGCTGTCCATTCCCTCCTTGTAAATATTTTCAGCGATCAGCTTACTGACAAAGTTCTTCCCTGTGCCGGTCCATCCGTGCAGAGAGAGCACCAGGGGCTTCTTTGGGTTCGGATTGGTCATGAATCCTTTCACAGCTTTTAAGATGATGCGTGAAGCAAGGTGCTGCCCAAAGAGCTTGGTATCCAGGTTGTATTTGAGACCTGCAGAGCAGAATGTCATAGGAATTAGCAACCGGACCGAAGGAATATGGTTAAACAAGTTTCACACTCCTTAACCAAGGCAGTAATTCTGCCCTGCCAGAAACTAGTAATCTGACCAGAGAGTACTCTAGGTTTTGGTTAAGATGTGAAGAAAATGGGTAGATTCATTCTAATAATTCTTATTGTTGCACTATGGCCACAGTTATAACTAATAGGCTTAAGGGTTAAGTACATGTGACTCAAATACTTTGAGCTGCTCTCAAATGCTCAAGCGGACCACCTTGGAGGATTTACAATAAAAGACTTTAAAAAAGAGGAACCAAAAAGAACTTCAACTGGAAGACCTTAATTATACACGACACACATCGCACTCATGTCAGAATAGCAGACCATCCCATCCACAAACTTTGACCGTTTTTCTGGCATGCCTGCAGAGTGTTTTAGGGTTTTCTTATTCAGTGGCTCTTCCTGTGTAAGACTATTTTAATTTTTCTTTTGCTGCAGGTATTTTTCCATCTAAATGTTTATATGAGCTGATAAAAGTTAATGTAATTAATGCAATGTACACATTAATCCTCTGTGTGGCCCCTTCGGGAGCCGTCTCAAGCAACTGAATGAGCCACACAATCTTCACCATTGAAAGGCGATTTAAAAATCTTTTAGTCTGAAAGTTAGAGTTCAGTTTTAAGGGTTAAAAACACTCGTGCAGTGGCTCTGATGTCTACACTGTAACGTAAATAATTAACCTTACAGCAATCTGCACCTTTAACCGAGGTCAAACAAACTGTGTGCACGGAGCATATGCTAACCTGTTGCGTTGAAGGCGATCCATTTGGAATCGCAGCTTTCTTGGAAATAATTGAGAAGAGTCCGCCCCAGAGTCGCACCTATACCGACAACTACCGTCGTTGTGATCGGATCAAACGCGTTAACCAGCACGCCGGCTGCTAATGAAATATGTAAAAGTAAACATGCATGTCCCACTTTCATCGTTAAAA
The DNA here is from genome assembly GCA_015052665.1 of Apistogramma diplotaenia. Lineage (NCBI taxonomy): Eukaryota > Metazoa > Chordata > Actinopteri > Cichliformes > Cichlidae > Apistogramma > Apistogramma diplotaenia. The sequence goes on along the minus strand of VOQJ01014322.1, from coordinate 17,807 downwards.
CCAATAAATTCCTGATATTAGTCGTTTCTTTAGTAAAATAATCAAACACCGCTAAAAACAGCGCTAAACATGTAGACCAACTAGCTTCTTGCTCTATACAACAGGAAACTTCCGTTTACGTCATGAACACGTGACGAACGACGCAAAACATGTTTAGCTGCTTAAAAGATGCAGCACCGATTAATAATAATAATTTAAAAAAACAGACAAGCTGCTTTTTACATGGTTATATAAATAAAATAGCTGTACGGCTAGCTCATTGTGTAGCTATTTCCAACCGCTCGGCTAACGCTAACCTACAAATTAGTAGAATAGCAGAAGTTCAGATGTTTGTGAGTAGTTCAGAAGGTGTTTGTTGGGTAAGTTACCTGTCTCGTTGAAGGAAATCCATTCCGGTCGGCAGCACTCGTGAAAATAGTAGAAAATGTTCGGATAGGAAGCCAAAAAGCCGGTCAGAGCCGCAGCCATGCCGACCGCTATAGTGGTGCTGATGGGCTCTATCGCCTGCGTAGTGCAGGAACAAACCAGCATCCACAGAAGCAGGACGTGCTGCGTCCTCGGTCTCATTTTGACTCAAAAATGACACCGTTTCATACAAGTCAAAAGACAAAGGCAGAATGCCGGCGGGCGTTTCTAATCGCCCCCAGCGGACTGAGTACAGTCAATACGAAGAGGTACTGGACACAGAAACTTCACCTTTGCACTCTTCTTCTTCTGTGTTTAATAAGAGGTACTAAGAGTTTACTAAGCGGTGCATTACCGCCACCTACTGGAATGGACTTAGTACTTTGACGTTAGTCCCCCCCAAAAAAAAAAATGCAGGGTCTTCTTCTTCTAAACTAATTTCGGCACAATTAACAATTGATACTGTATTTCTACTGATATATATTTAAATATATATATATATATTCTACCAATGGCTGGACAAAACCGAACTGACAGAGGCACTAATCATGGCAGCACAGGAACAAATTCTAAGCATAAGATCTTTAGACACATACCAGCAGGGTGCAAGATGCTAGCAGGCAGGGCATACATGGAACGGCATTACCAAGTGGCTGGCAAAGTATACAGGAACATCTGTGCCGAGTATGACCTGGAAGTCCTGACATCAAAGTGGGATACGCCCCCAAAGGTGGTTGAGAATAACAGAGCTAAGATCTTGTGGGACGTTCAGTCACAGACAGACAAACTTCTGATGGCGAACCACTTGGACATCGTAGTGGTGGGCAAGCAGAGGAAGAAGGTTGTAGTGATAGACACTGCAATACCAAGTGACAGCAACATCAAGAAGAAGGAACATGAGAAGCTGGATAAATACCAAGGGCTCAGACAGGAGCTGGAAAAGATGTGGTAGATAAGGGTAACAGGGGTTCCCGTGGTAATTGGAACACTCTCTCAACCCCAAATTGAGAGAGTGGCTCCAGCAGATTCCTGGAACAACATCGGAGATCCAGAAGAGCAAAATACTGGGAACATCTAAGATACTGCGCAGGACCCTCAAGCTCCCAGGCCTCTGATAGAGGACCCAAGCTTGGAGGACAAAGACCGCTCGTGGGGGCGAGCTCTGATTTATTTATTTTTTATAAACTCTGAAATTATCTTTGAGAGTTTACAGTCTCCAAAACTGAAAAAAGAAACATTTCACAGTACATCTGAACTTCACAGAACTACACAGAACTTAATTTTTAATGGTTATAAATCTTTTCATTCAGTTGAGGTCATTTGGAGTTTTTAAGCAAAACTCTTCCACAGGCCTTAAGTTACACTGAGATCTCATAGTTAAAGAAGCCACAGTGTACAGATAGTATTTTATTTATCATTTCAAAACTTATTGACCTATTGAGTGAGCTACATATGGAAACCTCTGTATTCATCATGTTTTGGAACCCTTTTTCCACTTATTTTGCATCCTATCTGAATTTTAGTTATTCATTTACATGTAGTTTAAAGTTTTGCAGATATGGCACACATGGCCCATTCATGATCAAAAAGTACACCCCCTATAATTTCTCATTTTATTGAGGCTGAAGCCCTGTTCACTGTTCGGTTTTAATGTTCACATTCTTTGTGACGCTTAAAACGAGTAAAGAATTCACTTGCTAAACTGGGGTGCGGTACACATGCCACCCCACCAGATGGCACTAAGAGGCCAAGAGAGCCTAGTCATGCGCACTTAATCAGTAGATTTAATCAGTAGACTTGGCCATTCGGAATCCATCTGATCACCATGGCAGCATTTACACACTTGTTACAAAAATTGCATCACATGTACTATTTCTACTAGATAAATATATTCAGATCAAGATCGCTTTAAAATAACTGCAGAATAGCACACTGGCTAAAATCACTTTGCTGCTGCCAGTTAATGACAGACTGGGAGTCTCCTCTCCTCTTTTGTTTCTCGTGGCCTCTGTTCTCCCGGCCCCCAAAGCATCAGAGCTTTGGGTGGGAGAACAGAGGGGACAGGTCACCCACTAATCCCACTGTAAATAGCACTACTGCAACCTCACACTGACCCCCCCCAGCCCCTCTCTTTTCACCTCATCTAACCCTCGCCTTAACCCCCATACAGTGATAACTCTGGCTGAACTTAAAGAATCAAACCCGGCTGAGAGCACATTCCTGTGAAGTGAACAGTGAGAAAAATCCGGCTTACTGCCACCACGAGGGGTTCACTGCTTTTATGTTGCAATGTGCGATCATGGAAACTAGAGGGGAAAGGAAAGGAGGGGAAAAAAAAGACACGGCGTGTGGGATACCAGTAAAATGAGTCATACATAGTGGTCACTTAGATCAGCAGTTATTGCATCATAATCAGCAGAAGCTGGAATAAATCCACTTAAAAGTAGAACAACTTGTTTTAAAAGTCAGTGGAACATATCTTGATTATCAGCACGTTGTTAAAAAGATTGAGCTGTTTTCTGAGAGCTCAGAGTTATATAGACTCATCTGCATTTGCTGATTAATCTGAACTAAAACATTTTAATAAATGTGTTATCTGCTTAAGTTATAAGTCAAAATAACTCAAAATATCAAAAATGTGTAAGGGAGGAAAATATTAATTTTGTGAAAAGATTGCAGACTTTCTCTTCGGAGTTTCTTCCGCCTGATGGTGGTGCTGCAGGAGAGGGAGCCCACCAACAATCTGTGGGGACACGAATGTGAGAGCTTGTGTGGATCACAGCTCCCTCTACAGGCTAAAGGCTCCTCATTCCTCGTGCTGTTGCAGGTTTTTGCTGCTTTTTCATGGACCTTCACAAATAACTGTTACTCCTGACCTCTAAGCACTGCTATCGAAAAGATTACTGGCACTACTGCGCTTCAAATAAGCAGAAATTATAAATAAATTGTCAGGAATATGAGTAATTCTTCCTTGGATTTAGTTCCAATACAATCCATGATGAATGCATTCAGCTAATATGAGCAAACAGTATGGAATAGTTGAAAAATCAAAAACGAGATCCAGATGTTTGTGAGATGATTTTGGGGGGTCTTCTCCTGTTTTTTGACATCTGTGCGGTCACAATTCAGACAGTATTCCCAGCATAGGCCAAGGATGTCAAACACACTGCCTGGAGGCCAGGAACACTCTGCCAATGGCTCCCTCATGGCCCACTAGATGGCTTTGCAGAGACTAAAACTGCAAAACAAAAGGAAGCTGGTCTGAATATTTCAGAAACTGCTGATCTACCAAGATTTTCCCACGCAACTATCTAGGGTTTACAGAGAATGGTCCAAAAAAAGAAAAAATATCCTCTGAGCAGCAGTTCACTGAGCAAAAATGCCCCGCTGATGTCAGAGGAGACAGGCCGGGCATCTTCAAGCTGACAGGAGCATAACAGCAACTCAATCTCTCGTTACAATCAGGCTTGATCGTCTCACGTCGCACAACACTTGAAGCAGATGGGCTACAGCAGCAGAAGACCACACCAGGTGCTATTCCTGCCATCCAAGAACAGGAACCTAAAGCTGCAGTTCTCACAGAGTTGCCTGGTGTGATGAGTCTCAGTTCATTTCTGCTGCAGCATTCCCACGGCTGGGTCAGAAAGTGCCATAAACAACATGAAAGCATGGATTCATCCTGCTAAGCTTGTAAATCATTAAGAAGAGATCACACCATGAGGCTGGCTGCAGAAATAAATGGGCCTAACATGACATCATCCTTTGCTGGTGCTAACGTTTCTATGATAGAGGGCCTTTTCTTTTTTTCTGTGATGAATGGCAGACACCTGCTGCGGTCTTGTTTTGCATATATATTTAATCCGTTAAACTACGGGAAAAAAACCACCCAAAACGCTCCGTTTCAAACCAACTGCATGTGTGTTTGTGTTGTGTCCACATTCCCGCTCATATATAAACGGAGCAGTTTACAGGGAAACGTGAAGGAGCCAGGAGAGCAGAGGCCATTCGTCACAGATAACATGGAACACCTGCTCTCAGGTCTGTACTACTGCAACATGTGTGTGACATTATTCTCTGGGCCCTGCAGGAGTGAGTCGGGTTTTCTGCAGAGCTTCAATGACTGAATGAATATTTCATGATAACCTAACATCAGCTTCACCCTGGCAACGACGTGAACATCACCAAAGATAAACCTCTCACAATAAGCCCTCGTGGAAGTGTTTTTCTGATGGGACACTTGACAAACACACAAATATGTTGCACTTCTTGCAGCAGGCTGCAGAACCTTAGATGTTTCCCAGCAAAGTGGGAATACGCATGGATACCAGCATGCAGCAGGACAATGCGGCACAACAAAGGCCGAGCTGGAGAAAGAATACATTTCTACACAACAATGCTTGCCGTCATCCCACAAAGATGCTCTTAGCTGTTCCTATTGTGTCGGGCCAGCAGCCCACTATGTAAACATCCTCTCTTTACCGAATCATGACTATATTCAGACCCTGGACAGGAAGTGATTTCATATCCAACATCCGCCTCAGCCTTCCTCTTTCAGGTGGTGAACAGTCCTGGCACCCGGCCTCCCAGATCAAGGAAAGGGAGTGATGGAGAGCAGGCGGGGCTCGGTGAAAAGAAAGGGCCGGTTAGTCTTTGCTGATGTAATTTAATGGTAAAACCACTAAATTACTTTTGTTTTATTTGTGATGTCAAACAAACACCTTGGTGTTTTTCACCGCTGATTGCTTTACAACAGCCAAATCGACAGATGTGAAGCATAAATGCATTTTAGAAGACAATGTGAGAAGAACAGGAAGTTTGCATGTCCTGCGTGGGTTTCCTCCCACAGTCCAAAGACATGCACTTACTGGGGCTAGGTTAACTGGTGATTCTAAATTGCCCACAGGCGTGAATGTGAGTGTGAGTGGTTGTCTGTCGCTGTGTTAGCTCTGCAACAGGCTGGTGACCTGTACAGGGTGTAACCTGCCTCTCGTCCTGTGACAACTGAGATAGGCACCAGCCCAACCCCCGACCCCCCCACCCCTGTGAACCTGAACGGGATAAGCAGAAGAGGATGAATTAATGGGATGGATATTTTTTATATTAAATAAATTATAACAGCACTAGAAAAATATTAACACTGCTCCACCATCTACGTTATACAGGAAACAAGGCTATCGATAAAGCTATCGGTAAAGTCTTCACGTCAAATTGGAACTAAAATGAAATGCAATTATTTGTAGGATTCTGTATTCATATAATTATTTATTTTTTGCATGGTTTTGATTTATGTAAATATTCAGTACTTTGTATAATCTTGATCTCACAGTGGACCTGTCCTGTTGGCAGGCCCACTGTGGATAGATGTAATCAGCACCACTGATTACAACAGACCAAATGTAGAAAACGAGCCAAGGAACCAGACGGGAGCTAATAAGCTGACGAAAAGGCAAACGCACTCGGCTGAAGGAGGGAGCTACGTGCTTCAGCTTAATGCTGTTTTAAAACAAACCTTTAAACTGCGAGGAAACCAATAAGAGACGAGAGAATGAAATAAATAAACGTTACGTTCTGGGTGAATTCAAAAGATGTTTTATAATTGAATAAAAAAAAAAAGAAATAACACACAGGAAGAAAATTAATCACTTTAAATCCCAGGATGAACGCAGCTCCAAAACTGGCTTCAGTTAATTGAGTCCAGTAACATTTGCAGAAGCGCTGAAGCTCAACAGTGCTGCTATTATTTCTGTGCCTGAATAAATCATTTGGCTGTTACCATCTTAGAAAAACACAAGAAAATACATTAAAAGCATTTAAAACGTGAATAATGGCGACGTTCAGAGCTACAGTAAGTGGCAAGGAGCTATAAAACAGATTTAAACGAATCTCGTCTGCTGGGAGCTGTAAGGTGATATGGTCAAACTTAACGCAGAGCTTCAAGAGGACTGCTGAGATTTTTAAAAAAAAGCAGTGAAAATACACCTGTGGTGACCTTTAAGGTGACTGGTGTATTCGGTCATGGCTGCTTGGTGTGTGTAAATGAGCGCGTGTCCTTCTGGTCTAAAAGCTAAATAAACATACAGACTTTTTTTTGGGGCAGACTTTTAAAACAGGTGTCTTACAGCCTGCGGAAATGCAGCCACATAACTATCTTCTCACAATACGGCCTGAAACGAGGAAAGTGAAACCAAATGAGCTGAGGAAGCCGTGGGGGGGGTGTGTGGGCGAGAAACAAACAAACACAAGGCGAGTTTTTACACCCACCTGTTCCACCAGCTGTTCTATACCAGCTACTCACGGAGACGACAACTGGCAAGTGTGCAAAAGGCCGAGCAAATTATCTGTCCACAGAGGCACGTTTCCATGTTCAGGTGTGCCAGCAGTGGCAAAAGTATTTGTGTCCTTCGCTCGAAGCATCACAAATATTTTTATTCTGCTTGTGGTGGCAAGTCAGTGATTCTACAGCTTTGATGCCAGCAGAACTATCCTTCCCATTTAAAGGGAGTTCTTCCTTCCCACTGTCTCAAATGTTTGTCTGATTGTTGGACTTTTACCTTACAACATAAAGTGCCTTGAGGCAACTGTTGTTGTTGTTGTTGTTGTTGTGATGATGATATAAATAAAACAGAATTGTACTGAACTAGGACTCCAAATGTATTAACTTCTGGCTAAAAAAAAAAAACTTGGCATGTCCATGAAACTGAATCACCAAATTAAGTTTTATGATGGTTTTACAAACACTGTGTGGCTTTGCTGGCCTTCATTAGCCTCATCAGTGACCTGTGATATGTTTATTGGTCCTTTAAAACACTTGGGCTTTATGCTAACAGACCCTTTTAACAGCAGCTGTATTGACTTATCATGTCAGTAAAACCTCAGGTGTAATGAATAACCTGCCTGCTAAAATATTAAACTAAAACAGTGGTCATGGTAAATGTTGCTGGCTCCTCCTAAATATCAGTCTGTTGGCATTAAGCTAAATGCTAAATATAGAGCATTTTCAATGACTCTTAAGAGTTGCTATGGCAAAAAATAACTGTCTAATATAAAAAGTGTCCTTGGAGTGTGGTTTCCTCTTGGCTCCAAGATGTTTCTTTTCCTGTTTTTGTTCACTTTCACCGCTCACATCACTGTTCTTCCCACACTTAGCAGCTAGCACTTTGACCACCACCAAAAGCTGGACAAATTTGGGAACATCAAAGCAATTAGCTGCTTAAAGAGAAGATATTTCCCACACAGAGCTTGAAGGAGATGTCCAGAAACAAAACCCCAAACAAATATTGCTCATTGTTTGCAAGAAGGGCCAAAAGACAAGTGTTTGCATATTGTATCAGTGCTGCCTTTGTCAGTTAATCTGTAACCCTCTGAGGTCTGATGTGCTCATCTGCACCGCCAAACAAGCTGTCTTCTGCTGTTTGAGCCCCCCCCCCCCAAAAAAAAGACATTAAAGCTCTGTATGTTGTTTAATGAAAATAGAACCCAAACTTTTAGGGTTGCATTACTTAAATATGGGAAATAAAGACTTAAAAAAATTAATTTAAGTATTGCATGACGCAGTTAAACCAAAGAGGAAACAGATGCACACACACACACACACACACACACACACACACACACACTGTTCATTATTCTCCTGCTAAAAGCTGTGAAAGGACACTCGGAGCTTCAATAGGCAGTACCTCAGCTGCGAGATAACAGTTCATTGCTTTAAGCGTCCTGACAAAGACGGAGAGCGCGAGGTTGCCGAGGCCATCTGCAACCTTTACACCTCGCTACTCATTTACTCTGCCTCTTTTGCTCTTTGACTTCTCCTCTACTCTCCCACACACAGAGAGTATGCACATGCAAACTGATAATCGCAGAGAGCTGATTGAACTGAGAAAGTGAGCCTGTGCAGACAGCTGATGGGCCAACACGCTGATAAGAACTGCTGGTAATCAGGCGGATGATCAATGGTCAAACACCACGTGTACAAGAGTGTGTGTGGATGTTTCTCCTCAGTCACTGCAGGGATGTGCTGCCACCCTTAAACCCCCCCCCCCCCCCCCCCCCCCCCCCCCCCGTAAA